>JAVSBS010005213.1:0-11383 GCA_033124195.1 Coracias cyanogaster
CTCCGCGGGGCCGCTCGGGGAGCCGGGGCGGCGGCGGCAGGTGGCAGCACCGCACCGGGGATGGGAGCGGCGGCGGCGGCTGCCCCGCACCGGGCGCCTCGCCTGTAGCCGGCCCCGGGCAGGCAGCCGTGACCGCGCCTCGCAGGGCCGCCCGGGCTGCGGCGGGTCCGACTCGAGCTGTCCGCGGGAAGGCAGAGACGCAAATGCATCCATGTCGCGGCAACTTGAGGAATGTCTCAGTCAGGCGAAGTTACTGCCGTGCCGCTTGTAGCTAAAGCAGCTACTGTCTTGGTAGGTGGTTGAAAGAAAAAAAAATTACAAAAGACGTATGTGTGTGGGAGATGGCAGGCTGGCTTGGGCCTGGGAAGGTGGGATTGCCCGTAAGTTACAGTAATCACACACCTGCACATGTTTGCACTCACAGTGCGGTAACTCGACTTAGCTGTCGAAATATCCTGGTGCCATGACTTCTCAGGAGAGTAGATACGTATTAATTTTCTGTAGGTGAGTCTGCTGGGTCTGTTTTTTAGAAATAGTTTGAATTAACTTGAAAAAATACATGAGAATAGAGGAGCAAGCCAAACAGCTAAAGGATACAGAAATACCGAGGAGAAGGGAAAAGGAATGAAAGACTGATTTATCTGGCAAAGCGGTAAGAGGTCATGATGGTTGGATGCCCACCGGAGAAGGCAATGATAGCAAGAAGATTTTTTAAACTTTATGTATATAATCAAATGGAAAATAGAGAAATGATATTAAGGAATGGGAAGGTATATGAGCAAGACTATCTTCAAATACCTTATCAATAGCATTTTAGACAAGGTAGATTTGAGGAAATGGCTGTTTTCTTCTATGGTATTTTAGATTTAAAGATTCAGGAATGACAAAATAGGTGAGTTAAAAGTATTTTCTCTTCTGAGACATGGGAGCAGAGGGAGGAAGAGGGCTGAGAAGCAGAAACAAAACTTCATGGAATGTAGTACAGACTTTGGTATAACAGAAAGGAAATTGTGAAGGTTATATGGAAAGGAGAGGTGAAGGATTATGTTGAGAATGAGGACCAAGAGATAACTAAGATCTCTTTCAGGAGAAATGGAAGAGGGCTTGGAGAAGGCCACTCTCAAATTCAAAGTATACTCCATCCTTATCAGAGTATGTTAGCAGGTGAATTGCAGAGAGTTCAAAGAACCTGACAGGGTTTGGCATTTGGAAACTGAGATGCTTGTTGGAAATATGTGTTTTAATTTCTAATGTGGAAGCTTTCTCAAGTGGGCTCTGTGACCTATTTACCTTCAGGTTCCCTTAAATCAACTCTTTGGGTGTCATTAGTTTGATATTTTTACCTGAGGTTTAGTGATGAGATTTGTGCTGTGCTGCCATATTTCAGTTCCAATGTGAACTGTGTTTCCAGGCAGTACTCATTTCTATCATCCTTCTAAAGTCCTGTGAGAAGGTGATGATTATTTAATGAGTTTCCCTCCATGGATCTAGTAGTGCTTTATAATAACAGTCAGCATCCTTATTCTCACATATAAACAGAGACTCTGTGCCAAGGATGAAAGTGTCATGAAAGATAGGTCCAGTTAGTTACTATTCAGCATTGATGGTCTGGATGTACACTGATGTTGCCTGGAAGATTTCTGACTTGGTATTTGCCAGAAGGTGCACCCAAGGAAAGATACTATCTACACTCTCTTAGCAGTCTGCTCCTCCTCCCTGATGAAGACAGCTATGGAGCTGTGATCTGGCCTGGCATATCCACTTTTTTAACTTCTGTGGCTTTAGGTTATGCACATTTGCTTTTTGTAATAGAGCAAATGATTTAAAAATTAAAAAGGAATAACACTTCAGAAAAGCATAATTTTAGGGAACTGTCTATCGTCCTAAATGCACTACTAGATTGCATTGTTTAATGCAGCACTTAGCTGTTGCAATATTTACATTATATTGCATCTTCCTTGCCTTGTGCAATGTGATCATCTCTCAGTGCATTGCCCTCTAGTATTGTCTAAATAAATACATGAAGAGTCAGCTATAGAAATTGAGTTATTTTTACTATTTTCATGTAATAACTGTGAGCGCTGCAGGCCTGGTGCTGGCAAAATACCATAGATTTGTCATTTAGAAGCAGAAATTTCTGTATAATTTCCCAAATAGAATTTTGGTCCCCTCTGCTGCACTGAATTTGTTATTGTCGCATGTTTTTCCTGGTGTTTCTAATGAGCTGTTAATGAGCTGCTAAATATATATGTAAATTAAATGGGGTTAGACATTGAAAGGTTATCAAGAAGTAAAATGCCATATAATACTTCAAAGTGTTATAAAATAAATTAGTGTCTTTAATTTTGCTGGCACAAAGTTGATATTTAATAACCTAAAGCCTCAATTCTTCTAAATGATGCTAATTTAAGACATTTTCAATCTGTACCCCGAGTGACACAGCAAACAAGTTCTTTCATTCACCCTTCATTACTAAGCTGTATCTGCAGCGTAGTGTGGGTTCCTGTGTGCACCAACTGAATGATCAAGTTATTACAGATAGTTCAAGACCAGTGGAGCTTACAGTAAGTATTTTTGTTAGGATTTAATATGGCGGGTAAGAATGTGGCAGTGGTGAATGTGGAGTGCTTTGGCTAGTGTGATCTTTTAGGAGCTATGGCGCTGGCAGCTCCCATTATCTTGCTTGTCAGTTGTGGTTATGTTATAGCACCACGATAACAGTGGTGGGCAGCAGGTTTCACACAATGTGAGGATACTGTGGTTGAAACTGCCTGCAGGCCTCCATCACCTTGGCAAAGAAGCACAGCCCTTACTGTCACAGCAGACTGATCTTGAAGAGCTGGTAAGGCACAGCTCTGGAGGTTTACTGATGAAACCAAAATATATTGTGTGAATATGAACACTTCTATTAGATGTATTGGTATTGCAGGCAAAGGAGCTCCTTGTCCTCTCTATGCTGATCCCAGAGCTCTCTACTGAGAGCCCAAAAGGCCTCAAATGGTCAGTGGAAAACTGACCTTCTCCATACATCAGACTGGGCAAGCATTAGTTGAGGTGAACATCCTATGCTTTAAGGCAGTTTTCGCTTGGACCTTCTGGCATGTACAAGTTTACTACAGAGGAACGAGGCATCAGCTCAGAGCTGTATGGCTCTTAGTGTAGTATGTATAAAAAAGTAGTAGGTCAGACAATTAGGAGAACACTACCAGAGTGAAAAATAAAAAGTTCTGCGTCACAAAATGTAATTTAGTCATTTGGTTGACAAGTGTAGTTTAGCTTAAATAATGTACAGTAATACTTCAGAGTATCCTAGCAAATCTTCTGCAGTATCCTTTCTGAAATTAATGAGGTTGTGGTAATATGAGACCTTGCTACCACGTTTTGCCTTTAAATATTTGTTGAGAAGTAGGACAGGGAACAGTTCTTTATGGTGGCTGACTTGTGAAGAAGTCTGGTTAGCCTACCAGGAAACTGTTCTTCTGGCAGACTTCAATGTAACTGGGTGTTTGCTGTCTCATGTTGAATACAACAAAGTTATGTATAAAATGTTTAAATCTGGCTTTTCTTTGTCATGATTTTAATGTTTAGAGGTTTTGCAGAATATTGTGGTTAGTAATACTTAAATTGTTTTGGAAAACGAAGAATTAGTACAGATAAAAGCATATATAAGTGTGCTGTGTTTGCTTGTGTTAGTTTCACAGAGTAGCTGCATATTCAGTGATGTCTCCTGCCGCACCATATTTCACTTCCATGCCCAGCCTAGAAGGATGAACTGGTTCTGAATTTCACTCAACTTGGAGGTCTGGCATTAGTTCCTTAACTATATTTCTTCAGCTCTTTCATGGAACTATCCAATGTATCACGATGTAACACTGAAGCAAAGAGTTTTGGGGTTTTTTTAATGTTTGGGGTTTTTTTTGTACTATGCCATCCTTGTTCCTTGCAGAAAATAAGATACATAATTTATGTTCATTTCCCAGGAGATTGACAATTTTGTCATAAAAGCCTGTAGGGACTTTAGTACTCTGAAGTCAGCACGCCAAAGGCTAGTAACATGGAGCAGCACTCCATGGCAGACAAACTAATCCTCCAACAATGTTTCATTCAATCAAAAAATGCCACAGATTGAAGGTGTTATTGCGTGCCTGTGTTTTCGAGAGATTATTGTGAATGAACCGTATTTGCCGCTGAATAGTAACAGCAAAACTGCCTGCCCATCTAAATGTTTCCCATGGTAATTTTGCCCTAAATGTGCAAAGATTGGCAAACAAGTGATTTTTGTTTTAATCTTTCTCCCTTTGAGTGTGCAAATAAAAGCTGTTGTAGAAAAAAGAAATAATATTTGTGGTTTAAACTTTAAAGTTATTTTATATGATGTGGTGCTAATCGGTTCTCAAGCTGATTAGCTCCTGAAAACTGTATCTGGTTCTGTCTTGAACTAAGTCTTAAAAAAAAAAAAAAAAAAAGCTGAGAAATCTTGTTATGACACATTTGAACTTATTTTGCAACACTAATCTCTAGAAAGCAGCTGCTTTTCCCCATGTACGTGTTTTCATTTGCAAAATCAATACCTGATTGATCTTTTCCAGTGCGCACACAGTTTTCTACAAATTTTGCATTAACAAAATACACTGCTTTGGACAAAATTCTTGTTTCTGATGTTGAGATTTTAGTGGAGTGCCCATATCCTGTTTTTTTTTAGTTGCTCAGCTATGTGCTTTTGTGTCTGAGAGCATTCACGTGTGTCCTGATGATAGACCTGAATATTTAAAAGAACAAGATCTGTCTGCAGAAAGAGATTGTGTGGCTGAGATGAGGAGTCAATTCCTGATTCTGCTAGTCCCTTCATTAAAGGCTTGAGGCTGATCTGAGGGGGCTTGTGTAAGATGTGGGGGGCGTAGCCTTGTGCTAGTCTCAGAATAGGATGAAAGTTACTGTGAGCTTTCCCCAAAAAGCTCTTCAGTGCAATGCACAAAGATAGGTGGTGGTCCTATTGCTGTTTCCAGTGAATGCTTTTTTTTTCACGGCAAAAATGTCAAAGCCTTGCAAAGTTATTATCGGCTGTGGAGGGAACTCACAGAGTTAGCCCCTGGGCTTGATCATATCCTCCTGTTTAGGCCTGTTCGGGGCAGAGTAGCTTTTTGTTTTGGGAACAGGCCTGCCAGGTGTGCATGCTTTGGTGACTGTTGGGAAGTCAGGCTGGGTAGATTTTAGCTGGTTGCTTTTTCACAGACCCATAGGTCATTATTAGAAGTAAACAAACAAACAAGCTAATGAAATCAGCCATACAGCTAATCCAAAGCCAGGGATGTGTTGGTACCATGTGAAATCCACGTTACCAAATAAGCTAATGATACAGTGACTGCTGTAGCTATGGACTGCTCTTTATTTCTTTCCCTTTCTTACTGATTCTTAGCAATTAAATATGTTTCTGAGGTTTAGAGCCCAGCTTCATAGAGCAGAGGTGAAGTTTGAGCCTAGATTAAAAAGGTTTTTACTGTGAGGTGCCATCAACTACTGTAACGCTACAAATGGACACTTATAGCTTATTAAATGGGAAACAACTTCACTGATGCACACCGTGCCATTTGGCATTTTATATGGCTGAGATTGGAGAGGAGGGGATAAAGGTGTGATAATAACAAAAGCAGTGGGGGTAGGGAAGTGGTGATGATGAAATGTTTGCACTGGTAATTGTTTTATGAAGAAAATGAAAAGGAACAGAGAAAGAAGGAAAGAAAAATTAGTGTAATGGGTGGCGCGTTTATGAACTGAAGCCTTCTTTCCATAAAGTGAGGGGGAAAGCGTCTTTTAGCCAAAGGAGGTCATTCCATGCAAACCTCTAAAGGAAAGAGGATTTTGTAGTGATAAAAGGAGAGGAGAGCACGCTTCTTACACTTTAATGATTTCTTTGCTGCTCACAGATAGGAACTGGAACTCCACACTATTAGCCACAAATGGCATTTTGAAATGACTTTTTTTTTTTGGGCAAACCCAAAAGACATTGCTAAGATTTACATTTTCAAATATATGCTGACCTTTTTTTCCTCTTTCTTTTAGTTCATTTGTCATCAGTATGTAATTGAATCAATATATTTCCTGATCAACCCAAAGATTGAATAAGGTCATGGGAAGCCATGTGTGGACATTAAAAATCATTATTTTACTCAAAATGAGCAGAGATGGCATAGACCATTCAGAGTTCCAAATGAAATTCTATTAGATTCTATTACACTTTTACAATTATAGAGACGTTCCAATATTACAAGGGGAAATGAAGTCATAATAAAAAAGCCCAGAGGTGTATTACAAAGAAATGGGCATACTATTTTTCTAGTTAAAAACTTGATGAAAGGAGCTCTGCTACTTTTCAGTTGCTGAGATGTGACCTTGTTCTTAAAAAAAATAAAAAATTAAAAAATACCAGACAGGAGCCAGTTTCCTTCCTACCCCTTATACTTCCTGTTTCACAGCATGTTTTTAAGGACGTGGACGTCAGGAAATTTAAGCTGATTTCTGGTGTAAAAATATTTAGAGAAAGATACACAGTAGTAAGTTTGATATATTTACACATGTATTATTTTAATATCTGTTTGAAAAGTAGTTTTGGGAAGCTGCTTGCCTGTTTATGGAAATTGGAAAGATACAAGCTTTTGGCATATAAGAGACAAATTTTATTATTTTATATGCTTTCCCTGACTGATCCATTTTACTTCGTCGCACCAGTCTCATTAATCTGTTTGGTTAAGCTACAAAAGCTGGATTTGAGGTGAACTACTTCTGATTAGAATTTTTTGGGAAACTCGGAGTCAGTGTCTGTAACAGAACCCATTCCTACATGTAGGAACAGACGGTAGTGCGTTGACCTGCAGTTAAGAATGGAGTTAGTGCAGAAATTTAAAGGTGCAGTCATTATCTGACCAAGGGTCATCTCATCTTGGAATTGCATGGAGAAGAGTGGAAGAAAGCAGTGTGCTTTGCAGAGTTTTCACTCCATTCCATACCTGCAGGAACGAGGGAGGATTTGGGTGTGTTCTTCTTCCAAGAATCAAACAATGCTGTTTGCATTAGTTCTATATTTAAATGTTGGTCTAGATGTTAGTAAACTTTCTCTGCTACTGCATCCAAGGAAATAAGGCAAAATACTGAGGCTGTTCAGAGGCAAGTTAAAAGAAAAACGAGCGTTATCTTCCCTGTGTTTCCAGTATTACCTTTTACAATATTCCCTCAGTACCTGAGCTTGTTTCTGTGAGTTATGAAGTAATCTATGGATCCTTCTGGTACTTCTAACGTTACTGTCATTGTTACTAAAGTTTACACAGTCTAGGCAACAAACTGTGGCCATATTTCCAAAGGCAGCTGAGCTGTGTACTGGATGGGTACTTTCTGAGCACATTTATGGTTTGGCCTTTATTTTTAATCACTACATAAATGGACTGAATTCCTAATTTCAGGATATAGATCACAGGCTTAACCTTCTACCAAGAAGTCTATTTAAATGTGCAGTGACGGATAAGCTCTCTAATGTATTTCACTGATGCTGTAAGGGTCTCTTTCGGACACATGTTATATATGCGTAAGAGTGAATATTCTTTGGCTACTCCTCTTAACTGACTTCCCTTGAGAGCAGTAGCTATTGTCTTGGTTTTGCTTCTTGATAGTCACCCTGCGTCTGCCACTTTGACCTCATAAACTGCAAATACGTTTTTGATCATTTTTTTTCTGTTCAATAGTGGTCCTTCTGTCACCTGGGGAAGGGACTTCCTAACAGCTTGGTGATTTTTTTTTTTTTTTTTTTTTTTTTTTGTCCTCCTCAAGACTTAGATGACTTCACAGCTTTCAATCAAGTAGTTGCAGAATATGTTATACAAGTATGAATGGCTATTGTAGATGAGTACAAAACTGGATAAGTTAACTTCCCTCGTGGGAGTGCTTTACAGTGGTAATCCTGATAATGTATATTCACATTTCTTCTTAAAACATCTTGCCCTGGACAAATGTACTTTGAACTGACTTGGTTTGAATGTACCTTATAAAGTCCTGTGCTAAGGCTGTTGGAAGGGGTTAGTGTATAAGGAGGAAGTTAAATCTTTAATGAAGTACGTAGTGTGTAGTCTGTATTAAATTAGGCTGTGCAAAAGACTGATGTTGAATCTTGAGCTTCGATTTCTACCTCCTACCTCAAAGTTAGGCAGTGAGGTTTGTTTTAAGCCAGTTGTGTAATTAAAATATATGCAAGTGTCCCAGCAACTTTAAAATGGGTAAGTAACTGATAAAAAAGTCAATTGCTAAAATGACCTCCCCAAAGCCTCCCAGCAGTTACTGAGACATCAAAGGGACAGAGATGGGATCAAGCTAGCAAATGAGAAAGTGCTGTGCTGTCTTCTCCAATGATATCCAGTATGAGCAACTATTTTGAGCCTAGTATATTGTGCAGTAGGTTTGAAAGCAAATGATTAATGAAAAACTGCATTTAAATGCCGTGACTGTTTAGGGGGCTTTTTCACCTAAAAATATTTATAGTTCTTTCATTATCGTTCCATCTTTGTTCCTCTGTAAATGTGGCCTTTCTATCTGGACAAAACAGAGAAACAATAGGAAAATTTAGAGAAGTAACAGGTTTGCAAAAGCTTTTTTATCTTAAAACCTGCAAAGTCTTTTTCTCTTTTTTTTTCAAAAACCTTTGTCCAACTCTATTTAATATTCTTCATTCTTTCCAAATGTTAACTACAATAATTCATTTTGGCAGCCACCTTGCAAGAAAGTAGGTGAATATTTTACACTAGTTTCACAGAAGCCAACTGATTTGAAGGGCAAATTTTGCTTTCTTCTCTTTTACTGCGTAGTAGCTGCCCTCCTTCATGAGGAGAGCTATTCGAGTCTGACCTTAAATAATTTGTTGAAAGCCAGAAAAGGAGTCAGTGTTAGAGTGGAGGAATTTTGGCTTCTAATCCAGAGTTCAAATGACTAAACCATGTATCTGATAAAATGAAACTTAAACCTGTGATACTGCACAGCATACTGTACAGCACATTTAAAATGTATTTACTTCCCCACCCCAGGAGCTTCAATAGCTCCAAAATAACTTTTGAAAATAAATTGTTTATTGAAAGATTAAGAGCATTTTATTGACTTTGCAGTTATGGCCAATTTGGGTGCATTTTTGTGACAGTATCTAGTCACAGATAGTATCTTTCCTACGTGTGATGGTTTTATTATGTGAAAGAAGCCTACCTACTGTTTATCCTTTCCTTGCTCTCGTCCTCACAGTCTCCCACATTCCCTCAATGCTTTGTATGTCAAACGATCTCCCTGTCTCAATTCAAATCCCTCCTTAAGAGATGACTTCTGTGCAGATTTCCTATAATGATTCCCCCAAGATATCCCTACTGATTTGAGACAGGACTTTCATCTCTTGTAGTATGTGTGGTTGATAACACAATTTCTGCACCTAATATTGCTGTGTTCAGAACAGTTTTGAAAAAATCTTTAAGAAAAAAATCAAACACTTTTCCCTTTTGCTTGTCTTTTTTCACTGTGCCTCTGTAACAGAAATGCTTATTTTAAAAGCAATGTAAATGAACTGATCAACTTCTAAATACGTAGGATAAATTATAATTAGCTCACAAATAATTTAAATATGAGCATCTTTATTAAAATCTTGTGGTCCCCTCCACATCCAAGTGTGAAACTGAATGCCTACATAAACCTTGGCTCTGCTGACTTTTGCAGCCCTCTTGAACATTCCTTTCCTGCTTTTGCGGCATATATCCCTCTAAGCTCAGGAGTTGTGTGTGTTCGGGGCTGAGTATGGAGCTGGGTGCTTTGGCAGCCAGTGTCTAAATCATGAAGGAACAGGGAGAGTCTGTCCTCTGTGGGGAGGTTCCTGACTTCACTCATTTTTTTTTAAAGCCAGGGTTTAGTATTTTGGAGTGTGGTGCCAGCTCTACCTTTTCAGCTGAGCCTCTGCCAAACAACAAATTAAAATATTACTTTCTTGCTTTTTACTTGGTTGATTAATTTCTTCTTTTCCTACTCCACGGACTTCCATATTATCACTGATGGATTTTTATTTTTTTAAACTGTTATGGGGTGCTCCCCTTTTGTCGGCATGGGTGCACAGTAAGTTGTGAAAATAAAGGGATGGATTATTTGGTAGCTGCACTTATGACTTTATTGAACAGTCTTTTAAAGCACCTGTATACTGCTAATTTCTGCAAATGCAACAGAATTAGTTGACCTTTGGTCTGCTCTGATATGGCAATTACTGTAATTCAAGATACTTTCTAGTAATATGGTACATGAAATCACAGAAAATGAGGCAGGGGAAAAAAACCTCTTGTAAATGTTTTTATTCTGATAATTTCTAAACTGACTCACTTTAAAAAAAATGTTCATTATGAGGGAAAAAATGACCATTAGTAGTGATGCAATGACACCTTCTAACATAGACTGGATGGATATTAAATCCATGGCAGCCCAATAAACTCAAAAGAGTTCTGTAAAATGGCGTTGCATGTGGGTTTGTGACTTACAATCACTGTTCAAGTATGAATAAGCAAGCACATATAAATAGGGAGTTTGTGGAACTGTCTTAATTTTTAATCATAAACCTAAAATGTTTACAATATTTCAGTCCACTCTTGTTGAACTCTGTACTACTGTCTGTCCTGTGTCTTCTGTTTGGAATAATTTGCAACAGAGGTGGAGTCATGGCTTTTCAATCCCAGTCCATGAAAAGTTAGGTTTTGGCAAGTGGTCTGAGATATGCACACTGAAACAGTCTTTAAAAAAAAAAACCACCAAAACAACAAAGATTTCCCTCCTCCCCAGCCCCGGGCCCCCCCTCCAATTTGTTTTGGATCCTTTGAACTGGAACCTCTGAGATAATAGGTGTATCATGGATATAGATCTAGAATCCATGACCTTATTACAAGTGATAAATTAATATTTCCAAACCTAATTGCCTCACTAATGTGCACCCACACCTGTCCTAACTTACTTCTTCCATTTTTCAAACTGCCAGTGAAAGCAGCTGATCACCATTCTCTGCTGAAACAAAACTACTTCTAGTAGGCAAAGTGAAAAATAAAATCCTGCTGACACACAAAAAAAGTGCCATATGAAATGTAGACAAATGCTTGGAAGAAAAGTTGTGTAACCTAAAAGCTTTCAACAGAAAGCTGTTGAACTTAAAGACTTCACAGCTGTACCACCTTGAAGCTAATGGACTGAGACCAGTGTAAATGAGGGAAGAATCTGGTCACTTGTGTCAAAATACCCAGGACCTCTTTTCTTTTGTGTGCTAGTTTCAATCTATGATGCCTCTGGTGCTTCACAACCTTCTCTCCAGCTACTGTTCCATTAGGCTAGAGCCTGTGAT
>JAVSBS010005213.1:11483-50517 GCA_033124195.1 Coracias cyanogaster
CTGTGATTCCTACCTATGTCTTACTTCGGCAAGCTTACTTTGTATGTCAGCAGGAACCAAGTAAAAGTTGAAACAAAAAATATTTCTCTGTAATTTTAGCAAAGCATGTCTCTGCAGGATCTGGTCCTGTTAGATTTCCTGTGTGGCCTCTGTGTAACCTTGCAGTGATGCAGCAGGTTTAATAGTAGTTGTATTGCCAGGTTTCTTTTTTTGATATTGTGATCTGCAATATTTTGGTAAAAGAAACCAATACTTCCCTCACTGCTCACCCACCAAATTTCAGTCCAGAAATCCAAAATACGTTTCTGTTCATTTGTATATGTTCTCTATAGCTCTTTGTATATGCAAAGTTTCAGTTTATCTCTGATCGTCTTAACTTTGTAAACCAAGTATTAATCCTACTTTGCAATGTTTTCTCCAATGCTTTTTATTCTCCTAAGAACTAAGTATTTAGTATGTATATTGGTCCCAGTGCACACGGTGTTTGGGACAAAGCAATAAATGGAAATCTATTGATTAGAAAAATCACTTAGCTCTAATTTCTCAAATGTCACTGAATTAAGAGATCAGTCTCATGTGATGCAGGATAGTATAGTTTGAATACTTTTAGGATTCTTCTGTAGTCGTAGTCTTCCATTTCAGAAATGAATAGTCTATTGCTAATAATAGAGCAGGGTAGTATCACTTCGGTGTCTTCGTTCTTCCTCTAACCAAACATGCACCATAGTTCAAAACCAAACAGCAAACTGAACAGCCCCTCCACTCCCCCCTGATATGTGGTGTTTTTGACCTAATGCTACAGTCCTTAAAAATTTAAAAATCACAGCAGATATTAATTTAGAGTTGGGTTGGAAGTGAAGTGGAGAGTCACAGTGGAGAGGGGTAGGGAATTGAAGGAGAATTTCCATGAAGAAAGTTGGTGTACATCCAGAGACACACAATGGGCTATTTTAAAAGCTGACATTGAAAGAGAGAACAAGATATGGAAAATGAGAGCAAGATAGTGAGAATCCTGTGTGTAAAAGCCACAGGTGAGTCTTAATAGGAAGTAAATTAGCTGAAGGAGAGAGAAGAGTACTTATTTTTGTGGCAGTAGGAATGCTTTCATTTTCCAGTAAGTTTTTAACAGAGAAAATTAACTGAAAAATAATACAAAGAATAGGAGGATAATTGTGAATTAGGAGCCAAATTATGCCAGGCACAACTGAATAAGTTCTGACTTTTCTTACTGACAGACATGTATATTAATAGTTGGCACTTATTGAACCAAATATGAATATTCATCTTCATTTATATTTCAAGGCCTTTCATTCCTCAAGGACCACAGTGCTTTTGACCAATTTTCATCCACATTACTAAAATGACAGCTTTCACTCCTGGGCCCTGACAGAGGTCTGCAGAATTCATTGGAGGTCCTGGGAGGAGGGAACCAGCTCCCGCTCCCAGCTGTCCACAAACACTCATTAAGAGAGGCAAATATCCAGCAGAATCTCTGTGAGAATTTTTAATCACGCAAAGGCTCTGCTAATTAGGTAGCTGATGGGGCATAGAGAGCACAAGGACGAATTCTTTAAACAAAGGACTAGAAACTTTAAGAGCTTTAATTACTTGGGCACAGAGTTCACTTCAGAACTTGGGAGCAAATTATTCTAATACAATAAGACCAAGTAGCAGGCCATATTAGTGAGAATTTTGTAGAAAAGTTCAGTTTTCTTGGGCTGTCACAACTGTGATTGGAGCATATTGGAAACTGAGTGGGTTATAAAAGTATTAATAATAAACTTTGTTGTGAAATGGATTTGATGCAGAAGACTTCTGATCAATGTGCATTCTGTTTCTCTTTTCTGTGAGTACTGCTTTGCCAGGGAGTATTGCGCTGTGTCTCATACTTCAAAAAGCTCACATAGCTTAAGCGGTGGATACTTTTACACAAATGAAGAACAATGGCTATTTTCAAACCAAAATTCCCCCTTTGTTTAGTGCAGCAGACTGTCTCCAAACCCTAAAAACTGGAAATATGTTGCTTTTCTTGTGGGCTAGAGGAAAATCCATTTCGCTGTCTGAAAATTGTTTGTTTTTTGCTTGCTTCCTAAGTGCATAAATAGCACGGCTGTGTTGTATGGTTTCCTCCTAGGACACAATTTAGGCTAGAACAGTTTCCAAGATCCCTTTCTCCTAGATGGAATAAGGAAGAGCCAAAAGGGAAAAGGCAGAAAGCCTGAAGAATTCAAATTAGGAAACTGTGCTCTCCTACTTGTCAAGAGAAGGATATAGAAAGTATGTAGCTTTCTTCCCTTAGAAAATGGAAAACAGCTGATATGCTACTCCTGTTATTTCAGCTGTGAAATTTTAGCCATCTTGTCTGTAATTGAGCACAAGGGGCACATCCTGCCTGTGTGCTGGATGAAAAGCTGATTTCCTTTAGGCAGAAACTGGGGTGACCAGGTAGGAAGGAAAGGAGGCATTTACTGTCTGCTGTGGAAGGATTGCTGGCCTTGGACATCTACGTGGTCAGGGTAGGGGAACCACTGTATGTATCTGCTGTATATTAGAAATCTGTGAAGATTCCCATTGAATTTTCTTTATTGTTTTAGGAAGAGAGTATAACTTGTCTGGGGGTTGGAGTCTAACAAGGAGGAAGCTGATAGCTTTTGCCATGTGTTTATATACCTTTAAAAACTAGATTTTAAGCAAGGGCTTGTTTTTCAGTGGAATTGGTGCAAACCATGTGCAATGATTATTTGTTAAATGCTAATTAAAACTTTAATATCCAACAACAAATTTTGTAGTCAGGGGACTCTGCTTGTGACTGGCAGGGAGATGGGCTTGAACATGTCAGATGAACGTGGAGGAAATTCCAGGGAAGTGTAAAAGGACAGGTGAAAATGCAACTTATGATAACCGAGAGCTAATTATGCTCAGTGAGCAAGTGGTGGACTGATGTTCAGAGTTGCAGAAAGAAATTAGAGATGAAAGAAAGATATATCTGCTTAGAGAAGAAAGATGTATCTGCTTAGAGAACTGGTCTGAGATAAATCTTCAAGATTAGTCTTGAAACTTGAACAAATCTGCTTGGGTTTGATATCGCTGTTACTGCATGTTTTATCCACTGCAGAGGAAAGACGTTACTAAAAAGACACTGCTGGAATCTGTGCTTGTAGACAAGCTTTCATTTTGTGTGAACTTGCCCCAGATGAGTAAACAAAGCTCTGAGTGCAATAAATGTAGCTGAGTTGCTCCATTAGGAAGTTGTTCTGACCACTGTGGGCCCTGAGCCATTTCTGAGAGCAGCTAAAGAAACAAAATGTAGTACTTACAGAAGAGCTTTGTCCTCGTTGTTCCTTTCTGGTTTTGATTCCCAGGAAAGCAGGCTAAGATGACATACAGGAATAATTCTGTCACCTTAGTTCCTAGTATTTTGGACAGCAGTTACAACAGAATAAATAGGTAAGGGAGAAAATGTGAACAGAAGATGGGGAGAGGAAAGCCCCATCTAGTATCTTCTTTTAAAACAATTCTTTTTTTGTATTTTTGAAGGCACTTAAACTTCAGGTATGCTGTGCTGCAGTTCTATCCTGGATCCTTTGGGAAAGTGGGAATAAGTGCAGTTTGATGCTCATTTCATGTGCTGTTCTGGTTTTAAGGGATATTGCCCTTACCTACTTGCAAGTCTGGTCTTGGACATGCATCATGCAAACATTACTCTCCCCAGTCTGATCATGCTGTATTGTTTTTTTAATGGCATGTAGCTTTTAAATGCCCATGATTTGACAGTTCTGTAGAGCTTAAAGCCCAAAATCCAGGAACCTAGCTGAAAGTAATTTCTTTTTGTGTAAAAAAAGTATGCAATCTACTTTGCGAAACAAATACTATTATAAATATTATTCAATATATTAGTCTCAAAAAGTCATACAGGACAAACAAACATAGCACACTTGCGTTTAACTTTTTTTTTTTTTTTGAGGAAATATGATGTGTGGCAAAGGGCTGGCTCTGCTGTGTCAGCTTAACTGTTATGATTTGGATCAGAAATAAAGTTCCAGTTTTCCAGCAGTTCTTCTACACATCAGATTTTATTACAATTTATTTTCTTTGCAGGTGTAAACTGGGTCTTTCTTTTCTTTCTACGTTTGTTTAGTATAGCTATTGGTTGCTGATTTTGGAAATGTATTCTGAAGTTACGTTCTTATAACATGTTCAGAGATTCTTAACAGAAAGAAAATGTGTAAGACAATAAGACATACAAAGAAGTGGTCAGCACTGCACTGAAGTTTGAACTGGATCCATTTTAGACAGATTGTCAATATCAAGATACCAAAATATGAACATTTTTGCTCAGAAAGGGGGCTGTCTATGCACATTTGTCAACTATTATGTTCTGTTTTCTATAGGAAAAAGAATCATTCATCATGTTACAATCACTGTCGAGTACAAAGCTGATCAAGAGGCATAACCATTAATTTATATCTGTCCATAGACGTCAACTCTAAAGATGCATGTCATTTATAAGAAAATAATAAAAATATTCAAATAGTTGAATGCAACTGTCTTTAGAACCACCCTTATCTAATTTTGAGGGAATTTACTCTGAAATGGGAATGTGAAGGAGGTAGAGTTTAGAATAGCTTCATGCTGGGGAAAATAATCTTGGAACTGCAGAAACTGCAAATGGTTCTTGAGTGTGGTCTCTTAACTGAAAAAGGAAATGGAACAGAGAGAGAGATTTCTCCTGATATTTTAATGTATTTTGTTAAGTTTATGTCAAGAGCAGCTTTGAGAAACTTTCAAGATGAAAAAATGCTGGAATTCCTGATGCAGAAAGAAGAGGTGCTTTCGTATGCATACCCTTACTAAAAAAAAAAAAAAAAAAAATTAAACATTAAAACAAATCTCTCCTTTTTAACAGTTAAGAGTTAGATAGAATCTCTTCTGGAAAAAAATGTTGGAATTATGAATATCGGCAAATACATAGTTTGATAACAATGCTGATAGAGATCTGCAGGTTTGTATGGGCAAAGCAGACCTGATAGATCCCATACTGATTACACGTTTAAGATGCTGATTGAGAACTTTCACCCTAACTGATGGGATAGTCCTATTCTTCTCCTCAGTAGGATTTCCCTTTCTCCATTTGGAGCTGTGACTGGGCCTTTGACAAATGCTCAATTTGGAGTACTCAGGCTTAAAATGGAGACTTTTAAAAATCTTTAATTAGGGCTAAGCGCTAGTTCCTCATGCAGTGCATTGTTTTGAACAAGGAAGCAGGACTAAAGAGTTAACTGCTTCCAATTGTAAATACATCAGTGGCAGGCACATTACAAAGCTCTATACAATCCTGTAGAGTAAATGGTGGACAGCTCATCACAATTAGGCATGGTCATAATGAAGAGCCAGAAGACAGAAAAGAGGGCATGGGGAAAAACAGACCTTTTACAAATGTTTTATATGAAGAGAAATTATAGCTAAAAGGGATAGTTAATTAGTTTAAAGAATACGTGGTAATGCCTTCTCTTTGGAGAAAAAGAAAACTTTGAAAGCATGGAAAATAGATGAGTTTCTAGCTGCTGATCTGGAAAAAGGGAAAACAATTCAAAGCAATACTGTACGTGGGTGTTTCTCAAAAGAGACTGTGGTGGGAAGTGTGTGATCTGAGTAATTTACTCTTAGCAGAGACAGTAGGCACTATGTTTAACATAGACCCTGCATGTAGTCTTGTTTTCACTGGAATGCATCTATATTGTTACAGGTGCTTATCAGAGACATAGATGCTTATGGTTTGCTTCCCAGATTTGCACACCACCTAGGCGAGAACCCATCTGGCTTGTGCTGAGAAGATTGCACAGAGGAGCAAGGTTACAATGAGGTTTTCTCTCTAGCCTTTTGCAGTGTACTGGCTAAACAGTCACATGCAAAAATGGGCCTTCTGAAATATGTTACTTGGGGAAGAAATAAAGTATAGGAATAATCTGTATCAGTTTATTGAACAGCAGCACATATAATCTAAAGGATTGTGGTGCCTATGAGATACAGCCTGTGAGACACTACTTGGAGACATGAAGCTTTTCTATCATCAATGAAGTTTGCAAGTCTGTCTTCCCACCGCAACTCCCATTGTGTGTATCATGGATAAGACAGAGCTGTGCGTTGGCAATAGAAACGCATACACTCCACACACACTCTCTGTTGTTTGGATATGTGTCTACTGTGGTTTCCCGCCAAAATCAGTTTAATTTCATGCTGCTGGGCTGAGCTTACTACTTCTACAGCTGGCTTGGGTATTCCTGTGTTATGCTGCAGTTGATTGAGAATTGCAAAGTAGGTGCAGCCTTGGTTTTGTAGTCTGGGATTTTGGAACTATAGTCATCACTCCCTATCACAACTATGGGAACAATGTTGTTGGCTAACACTGTCTATCTCTGTCACATGGCACAAAATAGGTTATGTTAAAGTGATGAATGGGATAAAATTATTCTTCAACTGTTGCTGCATATAGCAGTACATGTATCACGCCTTGTGCTCACAAAGGGCAACGCCTGCTGTAAGAGCCTGATTCTGTACTGGTAAGTGGGTGACTGTTCAATGTCTTTTGTTTCAGGGAAAGAAAAATGGCATGTAGGGAAGTAGGGAGGAGATTGATGCTGTAGCTGTGTTTAACCTGTCTCCTGGCTCACCTGAGTTCCATTAGTACCAATGAGACCTTGATTTTGCAAGCAGCTTACTTCTACTGTCTCCCTCTGCCTCCAAGGGTAAATAATATTCAAGTACATATCCCAGGAGTTGTGCTGTTGCCTCAACCCATAGTTTCCATTGTGGTTTTTGTGTTTAAAGTTGTGATACTTAGGACAGAATTTTAAAAAGGACTTGGTATGAGTCTAGCTTTACTGCTATTGAAATAAGTGGTAAGACTTGGGAACAAAGTCAGGCCTGTTTTTGGCACTTCAGAAACCTTCCTGTAAAATATTTTTTCTTTTCATTCATTCTATGTATTTGCTTGTCTTAGCTTCATAGATGATGCTAGCAAAAAGATTGTCTTTCCGAATTGTTCTCTGCAGACCCAAAATCAACACTTCTTTGACTCCTCTTTTCTTTAATTCTCCTCTAAGGTCTGCTTTAGCATTTGAATATGTGCAAATAAAATGGATTCATGCCCCCAATTACATTTGTCTTTTACATGAACAAAGAGTCAGATTAGAAACTTAAAGGATAAAACCTGTGTCAGTGGCTTTATCAGGAGTTTTGTGAATATAAGCCCTTAAATTACACTTTATTGGTACAAATGGATGTAGAAGGGAAACCAGAACTGCAAAAAGTGTGCTGCTGAATGCTCAGGAAGGCAAATACAGGACTATAAAATTGTAAGTAGTGTACAAATTAGATGAATTGGGTCTTTCAAAAAACTTCTTAAATTGTATTTTGTAGGAGAGAGAGATATCCTCGTAACATATATTTTAAAATGAGGCAAAGCAACATTTGCTGGGGTCTTGTGTTTGTTTAGGTTTAATATAGGGCTGATGTAGGTTGTGGGATATCAAAGGGGAGAATGGAGGATGATGCTAGAAGGATAACAGACATGCAGTGTTATCCTGAAAGAGCCCCCTATCCCTAACACAATAATGTGCAGATATAACACTGGAAGAAAGACCTGCTTGAAAATCTGGATGGAATGAGTAGGGGTTTGTACCATGTTAATACACAAAAAATCCTAGGGTAAAATGGGAAGTTGGAAGAAATGTTATTTTGCCACTCAGCCTTCTAGAAGTAAATTATTACTGCTTTCATATCTATGGTTACATAAAGACTACAATTTCAATAATTTATTCAGCTTCTCTGAAGAAATCTATCCCCAAGCTGTAAAAAAAAAAAAAAAAATCTGTTTAACTCTGGTCTTTAGGTGGGTATTGCATCTGTACCAGATCAGTCTGCTTCTGTCATTTTACAGAAATATCCATTTCAGAATAGGAAGACACCGAACTTTGACATAACAGAAGGAAAGCTCTTTCATACACTACTTAGCAGCTGGGACAAACAGCTAAAAATCTTTAGAAGATTGTTCCTATGAGAATTTTTTCTTGCTTTTTAACTGTATGGTTAAGCAGGGAGACAAAGTTGGAGGAACCCAGCTCAGGAATATGTAACGTAAATTATGAAGGCAGATGAAGAACATACTTGAAAGAGACAGCAAGAGATGGGAGCCAATAATGAGAAAAGTCTAAACTTTTTAAAGGTCATATTGACAATGAAAGGCAGCAATTGAAGAAGGCCAGGCCTCTTAATACTTCCTTGGTGTTTAAGCAAAGTTTCAGTGAGTTCTTCCATTGGTCTTTAAAGTATACACAAGGTGTTTTTAGGAAGACCCTTAGTCATCTGGTAGAATTCCAATGCAGAGGTGGTAGAGATAAATGGATCAGGACAAGACTGCAAGGTCTGTGGATAGAAAAATCTCTGCTGAGTTGCATCTTGGCTATGGGCAATTGCAGTGCCGAATTCCCTCTGTTACAAAAGTCTTGGCTCTGGAGGGTTTTCTGGTAAGATGGAAGCACCTTACTTCTGTTGTGATGGTTATTGGTGGTTGTATCAGGCTCTGGCTGCAAAAAAAGCTTTTTCATGGGCCGCTGTTTACATAAACAGTAATATTCATGTTAAGCTTCAGGGTTTGAAAATGCTAGACTTGCTCGATAGCATTTAAATGCTAGCATTGAGCTGGAAAGCGTTATTTGAGACCAGATATTTTGTCACATCAAAATGTACCAAAATTCCTTTAACTGTAGGATTTATTCGTAACTGAAAAGCTGTTATTTAATCTAGAGTTTAAATGTAGTTACTTATGCCAACTTAATGCCACAAAATAGCCTAAGAATATTCTTAAGTAGTATGTCAGATAAATTTTAGTGCAAGTCCATTAGTACTACCATTAAGCAGCTGACTAAAGGTCATAATGAATACTTACTATTTTATATCACCCAGGAGGTACTAAGCACAGCTGGAGTCTGTTTCACTACTTGAACACATATAATACTCCACAAATTGTCGATCAGTGGGTATGTCCATCTTATCAAAGTACTTTGTCTGCCCAAGTATGTAGCAATTCTTCTAGTGTGCATTGCATAATACTGAGGGATTTTTTTAAAAAGAAAGTTTTTACAAAATGGCTAGTTGTTATTGTTCTATTTTAGGTAGTGCCTATAATTTTGTGGTTGCACTGATACTTCAGAAATCCAGTCAGGTCTTACTTTTGATTCCTGCTGACCAGTTTAACAAGCGGGAAAGCAACTATTGAGATTTCTACTGATCAAGATGATAAAAAATTATTTTGGAGATTTTATTATATGGATGCTTTCTGGTACTGTTTTACATACTTTCCCGACCATATAATTCCTCCTACTGATGTCAAGTTCTGTTGAACAGCAAGCTTATGCCCTTATTGTAATTTTTTTTTTAATGGCTGTTGCAAAATAGGCCTTAGCCCTTCACAAAGCAGTTCTGTGCATTTAGAATGCATTTCTTTTTATGATAGTTTGTAAAAGAATTATCAAAAGAGATGGCATACTTTATATAATGACTTGAGCTTACTTAACTCTTCTTTCTTGTGAGAAGATAATTACGGCCATGCAGAGCTGTGAGAGCAGGATGGACTTAGGATCTGTTCAGCTACTATAATTTATCTAGTGGGTGCTCTGTAGTTCAACATAATTTGCAGTGGGAAAGCCCTGACTTTAAAGTGGAAGTACTTTATCTTTTCAAGTACTAGTTTGTGCTGTTTCCAGTGGTGTAAACAGCTGCACAGGACAAAGGGAAAACTTCTTTATGAAAAAATATTCCACAGTCCTTTTGGTTCTATTTCTTTTCACTACAGAAAGTCTATGAAACTTCAGGCTACATTAAATTCCACATTCATTTCAGCAGCAGTGGCACTGTAAACCAACTCATTTCCTACAGGGCTTTTGCAATATGTGTTCTAGCACAAACACACAGCAATGACTGACTTTTGATCCAAAACGAACTAAAAATACTATATTATCAAAAATTGTGTGTATGTGAGTGAAGAGGAAAGGTTAGCCCTCAGCAGTGTTTTGCTTGAGTATCTTATGACATTAACTTATTCAAAAGAGAATAATTTACACTCAAATACAGTTATATTAACAAGCAAAAATAGGATCCTCCTCTAGAAGTTTATGCTGTAAGACCCTTAGGTGAGCAAATTTCTTTCCTCTTCCTTTTCTTCTTAAACACAAATTTTCATCTTTTTCTTTTCAGTGCATCTCTTAGTCCGTTAGCACTAGGAAATCTCTTACTATTAGGAGCAAGCTGCAAGGCAAGAAAGAAATTTTTATGGAAGAATACCTCCTTAGCCTTATCAGCCTAAGTAAGTAGACAATTCAGCAGTCACAGATCAATGGGCTTGGTGTTTGGATGTTGCTGTTCTCTACACCTCATGCTGGCTGAAGCTGGGAATGTAACTGTGGTCACAGAAGAAAAGGGATGCTTCAGAGGTGTCCTAAATCTGATTAATGCCAACGTGTGTGCTTGTCAAGTGGTCAGCATCTCCGGTAGTGCATAGCCTAGCTACAAGTTGAAATGTTGCCTTGCTGTAAAGGGACAAAGTAGATACATCTTAGACTTAAATATTGTCAGGGTACTCTAAACTGGAATATCTTAATCTGGGGAGAATGGTGAAAGTACACTGAGATGCAATGGAAATTTAAAAATGCAGGCAGAAAAATGGGAATGAAAATTGAGAGTTATTTTAAGAGTACCAAAGACTGAAAAAGCCAGTAATTCTGTTCTGTATCAGAGAGAAGTAGAAGCCACACTTGTAATAAATGATTATTATGCTATCTATACACTTATATATCAATTGATATCTCTATAAAGTTCTTACAAACTAGAAGTAATGAAGTATAAAAATTGAAAAGGGAAGCTAAGACATGACAAATTCTGCTGACAGGATCAAGGACAATGGGTTTTATAGCATATTTCCCCAAACTATCCACAGATCCAAAGAATTGTATAGCTCATTTACCAGATGGAATTCCAGATTCTTAATGCTGCAGAAAAACACCCAGATACAATTAAATCCTTATACTGCATTTGGAAAGAAACATGGTATTGTGTCCAAATACCATTTTAATGCAATGACATAAAAACCCATTAGTTTTTTTTCATTTTTTTAGTTCAAACAGGCTTAGGTGACCTATGTGCAAGAGTCCTTAAAGACTTTGAGATGATTTCCAGTCAATGTGTTTATTTTTATTAAAGGATGTGATTTTGTGCGTATCTTAAAACACAAGTGATAATATTGTGCCAGCGTTCGGAACTGCAAGCAGAATAGGTTTGATTTGTAAAGATTAGACAGCTTACTATTGATTGCAGGTAAACTTATGGAAAAGCTGATAGTGAATTCAATAGACAAAGAATTACAGAATGGAAGCCTAGTTAATGGCTGTCAACATGGTTTTATGATGAAAAGACCTTGTCAAAGAAGCTTTCAGTTTTCTCATATGATTACAAGTCTAATGAACGTACTGTGCAGACACAGAGTATTTAGGCTTCAGAAAACACTTGATGCCATGTTGGAATTAAGAGAGATGGTAGCACTTCACACTGTCACTGCAGAATCTAACAAACTGAAAATGGTCTCACCATCAGATGGCAAAGAGTAGTTTTCAGTGAAGAGGCCTTAACGTGCGGGACATTTCCGATGGCATTCTGCTAGGACTGATTGTGGCAGTGTTTGGGGTCATCTTCAGTGACTGTACATCAAGCCACAATAACTTGGTCACAAACATTTTTGGACAAAGATTGGTGGTAAATTGAGGGAGGGCATCCTCAGGTTTTTATCACTTCATATCACATAGACTCTATCTTATTTTGGATAAAATGCATTTTGATGCACCGTAGTATAAGGTTTTACAAAGAAGACAAGTATCAACAGAAATGGCAACTGCATCCTGTGAAACAGGAATTGTCTTGAAAGATTTTGAGGTCACAGGGGCAAGAGTGCTGAACTGGAGCTCCCAGGGAAATGTGCTCAGAAAGGCCAGTGGGATCCCTAGGTATGGCAGTAGTGGGATGGGAAGTGATTTTTGCCTCCTACAACTGAAGTAACTGTTTCCCAATCAATACTCTGATAACTGTTCTTTTATAGACCCTTCCTATTGTCTGTGGAGGCATCTTTGTCACTGCCTTTTCATACTCCCTTAGCTCAATGTTATAGGCAGAATGTTGTGAAAACCATGGTATACAAGTGATTTATTTGGGAGGTTCTGAACTCTACTCTTGAGGTGGATTTTCTCTGGGACATTGTAGAAATCATACTCAGTGCATTGGTTTCCTATTTGTAAAGTATGGACAATGACTCTTCCCAGTCCTGGAGGCAGTCTGAAGGTGAACATGTTGATGATAGTGTAAGAATACTGCAGCAGCAAGCACCTTGGGGAAATATTTGGAGTAAATGAGACAAATGTGTGATGTAGGGAGATATAAATTAATCTGCTAAGAGAAGCATCTTTCTCACAAATGCTGCAGACAAATACCAGCCATTCTACCTGAAATATGTCTGCAAGTTTGTTCCAAATATATTTTTTAATGCTTAATTAATTTTCAATATTGGCATTTGTGTAGTCATAGAAGTGCTTCAGCTCCATTTAAGCATTGGCTATCCATTTACATTCAAGAATGTATCACTCCTTTATTAAATATATACTCTGAGGTCCTAACATACTGGCTCCAAGTAGCAGTTCTACATTCATATATACTTTATCCCTTCTAAAACATTTAGTTCTGTGTAAAACATTTAAGTCCCTTGCTCTATGTACTGTGGTAGGCACGTGCGTGGCCAGAGAAGACAAAGATGATCTGTTTATTAACATGTTAATTAATGTTTTAAAACTCAGCAAGTCTCTTTAGGTGACATTAGATGCAGAGACATCTTTCATACAAAGATGTTTTTGGACTGAATATAGTTTTACTGAAAGACAGTAAGCCTACATATGTGGGGAAAACTGATCAAAATAAGGTATATATTTTTCTTTAAAATAATTTACTGGTAAAAATTCTAATGTTCATTTTTTTGCTTTTAGTAGCCAGAATCTTGCTATTAATGTTTTTCCCAAATTCTGTGCAAGGTGTGTAGTTATCTGATAGCTACCTGACAATAATTAGCCTATTATGATGATTAATGCTTATTCAGGACATTTAATTTGCATGCTATAAGCACAGTGAGACAGCTAATTTGAAGTTATGCCAAATGCAGTATTTAGTTTTTATAGACAACGTTTGTTTGGCTTTCCAAATTTAAAATAATTGACAAGAATAATCATAGCTGTGGATGTTAGGTCAGCAAGTTTTCATTTCTCCTTTTAATAACAATGATGTGTTACTTAATGAACCAATTAGCAAGGTAAACTTTACTTGCATTAAAAAAAGGTGTAAAGCTAAGGAAGAATTCTAAATTGTAGTTAATGGAATGTCAACCAAGATGCATATTCTGTCATTTTTGCCCAGGTGAAAACCATCTGTCCTAGATAGATAGCATTGCTCCAGCTTTTCACAAGGAAGAAGGATACAAAGTCATTTTTATGCATCTTGTGATCAGGATTTACTTTATATATTTTATTTTTTTTATTGTCAATGTCAGTTCTACTAGATCTGAGCCATAGGTTCAAATAAATAGTGGAAGACTAAGCTTCTTTAATCACAACTATAACAAGCCTTCACATTTTTCTCTCAGGAAAAGCCTACATATTCATGCAGATGTTGGATATTGGTCAGCATATTTGGAGGGGCAAAATTTCTTGGCTGCTTCTGATTGCCCAAGTTCTTTGACCCGGATAGCAGAGCACATTTTAAAATGTGATGCTCTTCACCAAAGATTTCAGTGTCCCTGGCTTTGAAATGGAAGTCTCCCTAAGTGTGCTGCAGAAGAATAAACCAGCAGGGGAAACATGTAGGGGTTTGCAGGGAAAAGAAAATTTCCACAGTTGTGTCGGGAAAGGAATCTGATGCCTTTGGGAGATAAGGGAAAGACATGTTTCTTTATTGTAACTATTGACATTTATCTTTAAAGTCTTTCTTAGGTCTCAGCCTTTGAGACAATATATTGCAAAAATCTTCCATGGACATTAGAGAAAAGTGGATAACACATCTAAATCCATGTCAAACCTGTAATCTAATAATCTCTACTTAATAAACATTCTTGCTTGTTTTCTACAAAAGGTGTTTCTGGCTGTTCTCTCCAGCTAAGCAAACAGCAGTGGCTGGGCTGTGGGTCACTGATGGGAGAGAGAATAATCTGTCTTTTGTGAAGCGTCCTAATTTTTTTTTTTTTCCAAACCATCTATCAACCTCAAATTTGAAATACCTGGGATATGTTGCAGGATATTTGTTCTTTTTCATGCCATTGTTTCCTCAAACTGCTGAGAAAGCAAAGTGTCTGAATGCTTTCTGACTCTGAGGAATAAGAGGAGGAACAAGCAATTGTTCTTCTAGAGGTGATGACAAAACCTAAAATATCTGTCACTTGCCCGTGGTCCTTTTAACCTTTTGTTATTTGGAGGAAGCTGGCAGTCTGTATTAATCTGTATAAAAATAGTGGACCTATTTCTGTCCACTTGATCTCCCCTACCCTGAAATGATCACAAGCTTGTAGTGCAGGTTATAGCCTGCATTTATCCCAGCACTCCCGCTTTCTTGCTGAAGCACAGTCGTAGCATTTACCACTCTCTTGCAAGGAGCCAATTAGTGTGTCCTGAATCCAGTTAAAGTAGCATAGAGTAGCTATATCTGCGCTAGTAAACTAAAGCAAGTCTGGGCATGGACTCAAATCCAGCACTATGAGCATCCATAGGGCTTCACTGCTGCCACATTTATGGGATAGTTTTGTCAATGCCAGCTAGTCCTCTTCTCCGTGATGCCCAGGTGTGGGTCAAGGGCTTGCCTAGGCCAGAGACTGTTCCTAATAAGCAGGATGAATGAGGGCTGCCCCTATGGTTGGGGTGAGAATTTGGCCACAGATGGGAGCCATGCCACACCACTTAGGGCTTTGTCCCTTTTCATTTACCATTACAGCTATAGACAAATGAGAAACTGTTCACTCTTTCTCAGTAAGAACATAGGGAATCACTGGTTATCCACCACCTACTTAAATACTCTTATTTTTCTATTAGCATCTCCCAGTACTACCTTTGCAACTTAGAGGAGTGTAGGGACAAATTTAAAATCCATTGAAAGAGCGCTTGGATTTCTGGAGTAGATCCTGGATTGGGCCCAGGGGGTATAAACTGCTGGTGGCCAGTTTATGACATTGCTGCCATTGTGGGTGCTGCTACTGGGGCTTACTGAGGTGGCTGAAGGTTTTAACAAAAGTGATTTTGCAGATTAACCCTATGACGAGCTGTGTGTTCTCAGTGGGAACTGTTTCCAACTTTTAAAAACAATTATAGTTCCCTATCCATGTCTGCTGGACTATTGTATACTTCCAACACAGGGAAGCTTGGGAGAGGATTTTTTTTTTTTTGTCATACTGAAGCTCCCTCTGTCTTTGTACTCTAGCTAATCTAATCAGATTAATTTGCCTCTTGCTTTATTAGCTCCATATTCAAATGACACAATGCAGCTATTTTATGAGCTTACTTCTGAAATAGATTATAGCAAGGTTAAAAAAAGTTAGCTTCCCAGTATTGCATATATATCCACTTAGTACTACACTAGTCATGCATTAAAAATACTTCTGATCTGGTATTACCAGGGAAAATTAACTGTAAATGGAAAAGTGGCACATCACACTTCAGTCTCAATCCTATTCTTTCAGTCTTAGATTTATTCAGATCTACTGGCTGAGTAATTTAAGTACATTTGTCAGTAATTTGGTTCTTACTTGTTCACAGGCAAAAATCATCATTTTTTTTTTTTTAGTTTGATAAAAACTGTTCTGATGGAAATGCAAATCTTCAGGAAAAGCACTGACATGGTTTAAATAGTCCATTGCATATTTCTGATCACTTACATGGGGCTAAGGAGTACCCCAACTGAAGTAAAGCTTTTAGTTAAACCAAAACATAAAACGTGCTCCTGGGGGAGTAGCTGTCTAAGAAGAGTCAGTATTATATTAAATTCTACCTGTGCTAGTAGTTGGAAAGCAATAGGTTGCATTGCTAATGGATAAATCAAACTGATGAATTATTGCAAAAAAATTATTTTTTAAAAATTTAAAGCAGTTTGTTTGAAACATATTGAAGCTCAGAGAGTAGGCTTCACAGTAAGCTTTCCAGTGAAGGATTTTTTTTTTTTTCTTTTTTTGTTACAGATGCAATGATTTGTAGTTGAGTTTCACTGTTGTTGAAAACTTAAACTTGCCCTTGTGGAACTAGGAAGCGTTTGTTGTAGTTCTACAGCCTTGAATTAATTGTGCACAAGCTAAAAATCCAGTTATATGAAAGTTGCAGTGATGATTTGTCAGTAACCAGTGACTTGTGGCTTACAAGTTCGGTTTTTTCACTATTTTAGTTGTGATTTGCTAAATTCTGCTCTCTTTTATACCTTATTTTAAAAAAAGGTCCCTTGTTTGTTTGTGTATGACTGATACAATTCTTTTGCAACAAAAAACCCAAAAGAAGGCACTAGTGCTTTGAATAGAGGGTCTCTGATTGATAAGCTAGTTGCAGCCAAACCTGCTCTGGCTAATTGTCTTTCAAATGCCCTCATTAATCAAACAGAGGAGTACCTCTGACAGGAGGGCTGTCACTGTTTTCACGATTTCCTACCACTCACCTCACAGTGTGAGACCTGGCTGCGTACCCAAATCATGGCCTTTAAAGCAGTTTTAATGCCTGCTCGCTGCAGAGCACACCTGGCTTTGGTGGGATGGGGGCCTACCCAACTCTGAGGCATGATCTGTCCCGCGAGACCAATTTAGCAGTTATTTAATGATTCATAGCTTGATGTCTGGAAATGAGTGCTCCGCACGATAACATACATAAACAAATTTAATTAGTTTTTGCCTTTTTTGCATAAGTAGCCACCAGTGTATTAAAGCTGCAAACAAACCAGGTAGGCTGCCTGGAAAGTCATTGAAGCTGGTTAAGAGCCAATCTTTGAAAAAGATTGGTGATTTGTTTCATCTGCTGATAGTCACTGATGCCTTATTGGTCAGGTCCTGAAGTTACTAGGTTTGCTTATTAAGAAAGAGAGAAGCAGCTATTGCAATTGTCTTGTACCTAGTTCTTAGAATGACTTATCTACAGGAAAAAAGTGTTAGTCTCTTGTCCACTTCCATTCAAAAGCTACAGACTATAGCTCTTCTTGGAATTGCTGCTAAAAGATATGCTTCATATATTTTCTGTTTGGAGTCTATTCCAAGTATTACTCAGAAAACATTAACCTAAGTTATTGTTCAGATATAAGGATTTTATATTTGTAAACTTTTATTGAACACACATGAAAATATTGTAAAATTATTTCTACTTGCACACACTAAAAAATAGAGCAAGATAATGCCTAAGAAAGCAAATAAAAAGCTTCAGGGACAGAAAGTTTTTGGGTGCTTTTTTACCTTTTTTTGCAACATTGCATTAACACTTGGTGATGTAGCAAGCATATGGGAGTTTTGTTTCTCTAAGTGTTTTGTATACTCTGTGGAGCAGAATTCTAGGCTTGATAGTCCAGAATAATATATTGTCATTCTTCTAAGCAATATAAGTGAATATATTTTACATGGAAAAAAAAAATGTTGTGTTTTGCATATGTTCATATTAAGTGAAATTCGTACTTTAATAACATTTCATAAGGCTGAAAATTATTCAGTGAAACACATAGAGTTCTTATGAACTCTAGACAGGAGAACAATGTAGCTGATCTTTTCTTCTTCATTTGGGAACAACTTCTGCCACCTGAGTGCAATATTTACTCCTATGAGAGGTGCCTTTTTCTTTAATAGGGCAGTTCAGTCATTGATTTTGCAGATCTTGTTTTTAGATTGCAAACTACCTAAACCAGACACTTTGCTTTCATGAGCAAACAGGAAAATCAGAGCATGGAGCATGTCAGTTCCGGGTATCCTGCAGTCATCACTCTATGAACAGGCTTGATTTCAGAGTTGAGCAAGGGGGACTAAGGCTTGATTTAGGATGGTATTTTACTCTCCGCAAGTGAAATCCTTTCTCCAGAAAGTTTAGTGAAAACTTTATCTCAGTGAGGCCAAATTTTATTAGACATCTTTACTTTTGTTGAGGTGCTGCCAACATGAAAGCAATATGGACTGAGAGAGAAGGTGGGGACTGGGGACAAATTGCTTTTGACCTTTTTCTTTTAGAAATTTAACAGAGACCATTAGCTCATTTGTGCCAGTGCCTGTCAACACCCACCAGAAAGAGTATTTTCTCTGAGTCACTATTAATTTTATATCAAGGCATTTTATTTTATTATGAGAGCCAGAGTTCCAAGTGGTGTGATTTATAGGACAGGTATACCTGGGCGGATACTGCCTTCTATTCTCTGTCCTCAGTAACACAAACCAAAGAAATTTACAGGGATATATTAAAAACTAGGTACCCGTTCCTAAAATTTGACTTTAACCAAACCAGTAGCATGTGGGTAAACATTTCCAAATGCCCACGATTAATTTTGCAGTCTTATTCAATGCCTTTAAGTTGTGTTCTGTGGACATTCATAAGGATTTCTAATTAGTGTCACCATGTCTCCTATAAATCTACTTTTTCAGGGTTTTATATCTTGGTAATAAAAGCTTGTCCTGCTGTGAAAGGTCTCAGCATAATGGCAGAATTATTATTATTTTCACTACACTTGAAAAACAATCCTTGCATCTTGCCCCCATCTTTCGGGAACGTAGTCTTTACTTTTTTTTTCTGGGTATAGTAAAAGCACATTTGTGGTGTTTTGGTTTTTTTTTTTAGTTGAAATTTGTAGGCCATTGGTTGCTATTGTATTGAGTATATAGGGGAATCAAACCCAAAGTCATTTGTAGAAGTAAAGCTATGAACAAGATAGTTGCTGCTTTTCTTAAGAAAAATATTAATGGTGCGTTAGTGCTCAGAGAATATAACACCTTCAAGAGAGAGAACAGAGCTGATTTGGGCATGTGTAAGAGTGAGACACTTTCAGTACCAGGTTCAGTTGTTAACTTTAATTAGGCAATCCTGATCAGTATACACTTTCTTTCTGCTACTGCTTATGGTGGGCCATACCGTTGCAGCCTAGCACCTGTTCCCTGGCTGGCTGTGCTAACTACTGGCAGACTCAGTCTATAGGGCCCTTGCTGAGGAAAAACTGTCTGCTTCTCCTCTGTTCTTTTTGGCTCTTCCAGATTCAGGCTCCTAAAATTGGGATCGCTCTTTAAGATACAGTGACAAATCAAACTTTCTGTTTAAGCATTTTTTCAAGAGCTATAACAGCTCACAGCATTTTAAGACTTCAAGTATGGGTTCTTTAGACATAGGATTCCCCACGTTAATTATGCAACCAGCTAGATCAACCATTTGCTTGGTAAATAAATTGTTAGTGATTTATGTTTCAGGACTGTCTGTATTCACTGTATTTGTTGTTGAGAAAAACAATATGCTGTTCCCATTTGAGATCAGTCATGGGCTTTCACCTAAGCCTGTGCTTTAACTGCATTCCTTTGTGGAACTGTTACTGTGAATCACAGTAAAAAAATTTGCAGAGTTCTTCCCTAAAAGTATTGTTAAGCATAGCATCTGATTGGAGATAGTTAAGCACAACAGTGTTTAAAACATGCTAAAATTCAGGAAGTGAATAGCAATGGGTAGATGACAGTTCCAATTTGAGTTGGATGTCTAGAGCCAGCACTACTCAGAGCTTTGCACAGGCTGGGGTCTGGGTCCTGCCTTTGCGTGAGCAGGAGAGGAGACTGCCACAGGGCAGCTGCCAGAGGATCAGTAATTGGATACCTAATAACTTGACTGACTGCTGTGGGCACATTTTTGAGCAAATAGATTGCCCTGTAGCAACACAGTATAGAGTAATATTGTAGGTTAGGCAGCTTGAAATAAATGGATAGAGTTGAATGAAACTGATTAATTTTTTGATTGTTTTAGCTGGTCATGTGCCAAAACTTCTTTTCTTTTATTAGCAGTAATAGTTGTGATATATTAAAAATGAACAATATTATAAAGGAGCTCTTGTTAGTGGTAAAGGAAATATTTATTCTTAGTTTTCTATTTTTTCCCTCATTTTGATTTTCTTGTATATAATTTTAACTACTATTCTAAGAGTTATTTTATTAGCTACACACTTTTCAAAACCACAAAAAAAAACATCCAAAACACATGTAAAGTAAACAAGGTGGTGATATAATACTTAGAGGACATTTTGTGTTTTATGTATTACAGAAAAAATGTTGCTGGTTCAGATCTGGTGAGAGAGAGATGAGAATACATCAGTGGAAAAATACATATATGGTAAGAATTTGTTGTTAAATGACAGTCCTATATGTTTTTCCTCTAAGTTAAATGCTGATGGATCATGGATTAGATTCTATCTGAGGGCTCATGTAGCCTTAAAGTGTGGATAGATCCGTCAGTATGGTGCTATTGGTGAGTATAGGTCTAGTGGGTCATTGAAAGGACCTTCTGAATTTGTAAGATTAGGTTATCTCATGGGGAAAAATGTGTAGGTGGAATACCTCTGTTATGAAAACGAGATGTACAGAACAGTTTCTCTTTTGGTGGTGTCCCGTACTTAATTTGTATGTTGCTCTGAAGATACAAAGACTTAAAACTAAAAATTGAAATTTCCTATCAGACTGTTGGACAGAATAATTTATTTATTGATGAAAGTTGTTTGTTGCATTTTGGTTTATAATAACAAAAGTATTTATATTGAAAGTGCTTCACTGATGGATTCAGAAAAGTTATCTTGTGGAAGTCAGATCTGAAGTAGGACAGAAGAAACCAAAACATTATTATTGCAACAGAGTCAAATTAATTTTTGCCTTCTTCTTTAATTGTGTCAATTTACTGGCTTGAAACTATGACTGATTAAAACAAAGGCGGTCTTTTTATAAGAGGCAGGATTGTGAAAGTCAACTGTAATATAATCTGGGAGTTTGGTGTGAAAATTTCAGTTTCAAGTAATAGATACTTAAAACTGATAATCTGTCAGAGATGCTGGATTTGAGCTCTGAAAATTGTGGGTGAAATTCAAACGTCTTTGCCAAGATGCCAGAAATGCAGATATCAAAGTCTTGGGAAATCACCCTAGATTCACTTTACAGTCAATTGAGTAAAAATGGGCAACTTCAGAGAGTGATTCATCTCCACCTGAAATAGGCAGGTCAGATGACTTGCCCACTGGAGATGTGTGGTTCTGTCCACTGACTGTAGAAAAGCCTACAGTGACAAACTCAGAATTAAATGTCTAACCTTTTGATGTCTAAAGCTAGGTTAGATGAATCTCACCATGTGTTAATAAGGACAGGCTCTGCCAGCTATGCTGGTGTTGAATAACAGCTCCCTCAGGGGTACTCCAATGGGGCTGTTTCTGGTGGGAATTGAGAAGGTCTGACTGAGAAGTTCTGGGGGTGCACAAGCAGAATGATCCAAATGATGATTTTAGATTTCTGTTTCATTTTTAGGTTCATTGGTAGTAATTGGTTTTATTTTAATTGCAAAAAAATATCCTGGGTGTTTTTTTCCCCCTTGGTATCTTGAAGGTCCATTTTATTCTGTTGCGTGTTGAAAGTTGCTGCGGGACTTTTTCAAAAGCAGATGACTGACTATTATGTGTTGCTCAAGTTTCCTTTTCCCATTTCTTGTGTTGCAGAGTGTAGATAAGTAGTGATTACTCTGTTAGTCTGGTAAGCATAGCGGAACTGAGTGGGAGAAGAGGGAGTTCTTTAAACACTGGCAAAGTATGCTGGTTTTGGAGAACGTCTGTGAAATTGAACACCTAGCTGCGTTCGTAGTCAAAAACCTTGGTATATTGCAGAAAAAACATCTGTTTTAAAAAAAAAAAGTTAAGAAGGATATGAGAATGAACGGTAGTGCTGTTTTATATAACAGTTGCTATTAACAGAATTAATCCAGGAAGAATATAATGTTACAAAAATATTTAGAGAAAAGTAGTGGCTGTGTGTAGTTTATAAATTAGAAAAACAAGAATGATCAGAAGACCTTGGCTTAAAAAGGAAATGGCTGGAGCATTCAGCTATATTGTGATACAATATTTTAAACCTTTTAGGTCACAGGATACTTTTTATGCTGAACTACTATATACACAAACCAATTTGAACATAACAGGAGCAAGAGAGCTTTTAACTTCTGCCAGAAATCCCCAGATGTGGGAGGACAGAAGAAATCCCAGTAGTAACTACGACCTCTCTTATGTTTACTGTTGTTCAGAGAACCTGCCAAGCATATAATAATTAGAACTTTGTGCTTGAGGTCATCCTGGTTCAGTGAATTTATACCTGAGCTGATGTTTTCTGTTACAAACTGTTCTGAATTTTCTGACAGTTGTAGATGGGGCAAAGTGGCTCAATGGTTCAACACGCTTGTAACCCTCCTTCATCCGTTTTTAATTTCTTTTTCATGTTTTAGCAAGTTCAAAAAATAGAACATAGGTTGTCCCAACATCTTGAATGTACCAGAGGATTTTTAGTCTTTTAAAAAAAAAAAGAAGGAAGAAAGCTTAAACTTTTACAGCTCTGGAAGAGAACAAATTTGCACCTTCTCTTGCTTGTAAATCCACAAATGAAGTCTCTTCTTATTTAAACATTGCACAGTATTACCCACCATGCCAAATACTCTTTCATGGAGAAATACTTGTACGAGTTTAGCTGCTTGTAATTTACCAAGAAAAACAAAAGTAAAATGCATAAGAGGGAATGCTTCATGCTTTGAACTGCATTTGTGTGCTCACTTCAGTAATACCAGTAGGATCTCTAAACAGACAACCAACCATGTTGTATAATACTTTGCATCCCTCTTTGAACAATTCAGAAATGAGGTAGTTCTGGGCACATGCCAGGAGTTGCATGAATGTTGCTAACTGATCTTCTGTGTACCACCATGCGTGTACAACCATGTTCACAAAGGAGCTCCCGGCCTTCAGTGAGGAAGTCTTGCATTAGTGAAAATGCTCAAGAGAATCATCTCCATACAGTGGGCTGCTTCACTTACATTTACTTTTTGATTAGCCTTGTGTTAAATCCTCAAAACTCATCTTTGAAGCCTGTTCCTCACATGTCATTGATGAAAATGAGTGGCTACAAAGAACTAGAAGACAATTGAGCTCTTCTGTGTAAGTGCTTTAAGAACTGATAAAAGCTTGACTTAATACAGGTATGTGATAACATTGCTGTTATAAGGCACCTTTTGACCATATAGACAACCAGCTGAAATACAGTTGGGCTTTCTAATTTGTTATTGTATCTGTTTCTTATCATGCGAGGCCTTCCTAATTAATGGGAGAATCCTTCATCAGAAAGATGAACGAAACTGAATAAAATGGAGTGTATTAATCTTGTGAAAGGGCAAACTTCCCTGTATGGCTGTGTTCATTAGTATTTGCAGCCTAGAGGCAGGTAAGACTGTTGAAATAGGAACATTTCTTTTGATGCAAGGGAAAACTGGGGGAGTAGAGCAATTCTTTCAAGAGCAGAGAAAAGCATTTTACCTTAACTAAAGATCAGGGATTGTCTTCCCTAGATTGGGATGGCAGGCAAGTAATTTTATATACCTGATTTTGACTTGATTCATTTGGAGTATAACTTATTTACTTGGAAAATGTTTATATGGAAACTTACAGTGGAATCTTTCTAGCTACTCTGAATTTCAACACAGTGGCATTCTTGATGACCTTCTTCCAGGACTGCCATGATAAAAAAATTCTATATTTTGAGTTTTACTAAACATGTTCCTGAATTCCAGAATAATCACAGCACTGTTATGCTTTGAAAATATGTATTTATATGGGGCTTAAGAAGTGTTTCAGGGCCTGATATCCAGTGAAACTCCTCAGAATGTTGAAAGGATAGTTTGAGTAACTCCTTTAGAAGCTTGCTTAATTGCAAGTGCATGGTAATTTTTGCCCTCACAGGAATGATGACATGATTAGCCTGTTAAGAAGGCCGTGACATGATTAGGCAGATATGTCTTTGTTGAGGACCCTCCAAGAGTTAAAATATTTGTAATTTTGAGAAAATACTCATCGCTGTTGGATTCACCAGAATGTTTGCACTGGTTTTGGTGTTATCCCAATGTTTTGGTTATGGAAATTTTCTCTAATTCTTCTGCGTTGACCGAGTCACTGCATGTGATTATTTTCCCATAAATTCCTTTTAAAAATATTTCCTTGATTAAGTGGATTTGTCTCTATCAGTTATAGCAAAGAATAATGCCTTATGTTTAGAAGTATGAGTGTTCTGGATGTAGAAATTGAATGTTCAGACTTGACAAGGTTACCCTGCAAAAATTGGATATGGTGTGGCTGCTGGCCTAATTACCTTGTTCTCATTGAATTCGAGTTCTATTGTTAGTAACAGACAGTGATTCAAGCAAATACAATGGGAATTTTATTGAAGAAACAAGAAGTGAAATAGAAGGATATAGAGCTGTGTATCTTAGTTGTTTCGGCGAAGGCAGTATTTAAATGATGGCAGACTTCCTTCAAAATCTCCTAATTTTCTCCAGGAGTACATTTATGTTACTGTTTTACTTTAAGTGAAAAGTGTACTTGGCTCTCACTTGCACTGCTTTGGTAGTAGTAAGGAAGTCCTGGAAGTCAAAGGCCCAACACATCCACGCAGTTACAAAGTCTAAGAGGCTGAGATGAGTTTATAAGGACTGATTAAAGGCCCCTTACTGCATGGGTAATGTTATATCTCATTCTCTGTGTTCAGCAGATAACCTCTTTGAAAGACAGACATTCTTTGTCAGTGCGCTTGGTTATCTTTACCCAAAATGCTCTTCAAAACTGCAGCTGCAATAGTTTGATGTTCTCTGGGTAATATTCCCTTTTGTGCCTCATAAAGGGAATGCAGTATAAAGTGAGCCTTTTAATATTATTAACTTACCAACATGTTTTGTTCTGCTTCAAACACCACCTGCCTTATTTTTACTTCTTTTATTTCCTTCTCCCCAGCTTATTGGATTTGTCTTTCATTAACATGTGTCTAAAATATATTTGCAAGTGAGCTTTGAAAAAAACCACACCAACAACATATAATGGGAAAAACTTTGAATGAAGCTGATTTATTGCAATATTTTTGAGCAGCATTGACCAATTTCTGGGTAAGGTTACTGGGCTAGGTACTGCAAAATTTTGCTGTACATTGCCATGATGTTAAATGGAGAGCTCAGTAGCTGCAATGTAATATAACTGCCTATAATGAGAGAACTGGAAATGGGAAAACACTGGAAATACCGAATAGAGACAAGTTTTCTGGCTAGGAAGTGCAGTAAATCCTTTACAAATAGATGTTTTGGGTATTTAATGACCTCTAACTGCTGTCTGCCTGACAAATTATAATCTAGCACTGGCTAGAGCTCTTGACCTCCTTTGCTGTTTGTAGTAAGGGAGGATCAATTCCCTCATCCATAGGCACAGTGTGAGTTGTGAAACATGCCAGTGTCATTCAGGAAGCCCTGGTGATAGATACAGTGACTAGTAACTGGGGTGGTGATGTGTAGCGAATCTTAGCACTGAAAAGTGTCTATGGCCTTTTTTGCAAAGCAGAGAAGTTTGCTTACATTACATGAGTGTTAAGAATATTCCTTTTTTTTTTTTAATTTTTCTGAGAATAATGGTGAGAGGTGAGCAGAATTGCTGTGTTCTCTAGGAAAATGGTCAGTCTCTTTTTCTTGTCTGACAATGCTGAATGGTAAGAAGTTATGTGCTTCTTAATGGAGTGGTTTTCATCAAACACAAGTCAGCATAAGCACAAACATAAGCTCTGTGTCCTTTAACACAAACTTTTTGTAGGACCTCACTGCATATTTCAAAATATTAAAGTACATATTCATATAGTCATGTATACTACTCTGTATACATAATATTCTCACCATGGACTGGAGAAAATGATCTCATAGCTACATATACTACAAGTAAGATAGTTTTTAAGATCAAAACTTCGTAAAATCGTAGTATCCTTTTGAAGTCAGAATTACTATAGGCAGAAATGTCTCCCTCTGCTTTAGCTGAGGCCTTTGCAGCCCATCATTGTAAAGAAAACACTGCTGGGCCTTTGACTAAATACCCACTAATGTGTTACATAAGCTGATTTTTTTTTTTTTTTTTTTTTTTAAGGAAGTGCTGATTTGTGATAGGAAATGAGATGCCAGTCAAGCTACATCATTCAGGTCTCTATAACACTTCTGTCTTGCCTGCATTGATCAGCAATGAGCTGACTGCACTGGCATTTAAGATACCAGTATTAGAATTCATGGCTAAGTCTCTGCTGAGATCAAGGGGCTGTGCCAGCCACTCCTCGTTTTTGGATGTGAGCAAACAAAGTTTGTTTAGAAGGTTTTCTTCCCAAGCAGCTGTCATAAGGATCGAAAGCATACAGACGAGATTCTCATGAAAATACCAATTTTGAGGGCTTGATAAATAATATTCTAGGCTTATTGAAGCCAGCAATAATTTTATATTTTCAGAATTGACAAACAAGTATTTCATTCAGATTTGGGTGTGAAAATTCAGTTTGGACCTAATATTGATTTTGTTTGTTTGTTTTTTTCGTTAATGCTACCATATTTAGCTGCAGTTGTCAACTGCTGCATGCTCTAGGTTTGTCAGTGAAGTGCTAAGTGTCACGTTTTCCTAGTGAAACTCTTGTATGTGCTTGTGTGTAGCCTGCAGTTTGACATGCTGTCCAGAGATGGAAGCTGCTTGCTTTGACAAGGTCAGGTTGGAAAAGTGGCCACATTCCCTGAATGAGAAAACCAGAAGGCCAAAGCATGCCATTTGATTAGACAACCCAGGACTCCCTTCTCACAGAAAAGGAGGGAGGATGAGTGCTATGGAATTTCTGTAGCCTGGAAAACATTACTCTTGGGCAATATTCTGTTAATGACCACTGTTGGGCCAGATGTTCAGCACATGTAAATGAGTGTATTTCCATTGACTTCAGTGGAACTAGGCCAGCTTACACCATCTGAGGATCTGTCCCCTCAGCTTTCTTTCTAAACCAGTAGTGATTTTAGATAAGGAGACACAGTATTATCTGTCATAGTTCCAGTTTCCAGCAGAAGGGAAGCAGAAAATTAATGTTTGTATTTACCTCATCAACATGAGGACAGATTAAACTGTGACAAAGAATCAAAGTAATTGAAATAATCAAATTTAAGAATACTAAATGTAACAGACTTGCTTTGTTTTGCAGCAATTGTTTTCTATGTCAAAACAAAATTTCATAATTTCTAGATGATTGGCTAGTTCTCAAAGCTTGTGGTATCATTTAGGCGAGTGGAGTAGGGTAAATTAAACACATTAACCCAAAAAGGATCCCAAATTTTGCTGTTTGTTGTTGAGAGTTGTTTGGGGTTTTTGTTTGTTTGTTTTTGTTTAAGACAGACTCACACAGGGGCTCTGAGAAATGGGACAAGCTCTGTGAACTGGGTGCATTTCTTCTGCCTTTCTATGCTGCTCCCATTCTGCACTTATAATGGTAATGAAGTCTAATTACAAATGCATGTGACTGCCTGTTGTAATCTGTCAGTGTGTTTCTGAAAAACCTTGTGCCAGTTCAGTATTGGTCATTAGATAATAAGGATTGATAAAACGTAAGGGGCAAAATGTTAAAAATGCTACTATCGATTAGAACGCACCTTAATAATGAAACCATGGGCCTGGGGACGAAAGCCATGGATCATTTTGACAATTCGGCCTTAGATTGTGGATGAGACAGAGTGGGGACAATTAATCCCTCAGAGCCACAAATCACAAATAAAGTAGTTGCAGCTCATTACAACCTGACCTTGCTAAACGGCCTTGAAAACATAAGTGACCTTCTAGTATTTGAAAAGATTACAAAGCTCTATTGAGAAATATCTTTTTTTTTTTTTTTTTAAATGTTTGGGAACCACACAACTTAACTTTAACAGAACTATCTTGATGAAAGAAGCTTTTAACTTTGCCATGTTTCATGAACCAAATTGCTACCATCTTATGGAACTGATGGCAATACTGTAGGGGAACGTTTGGGAAAGGTCTTAAAAGTCAAAAGTCTTGCTCTGTGCAATTAATCAGTGGAAGATTGTGCTACAATAGCTTTGAAGAGACAATGGTTTCAATGAACTATCTAGTAATTCCAGTTAGGGCTTTTATAAATGATCTGGCATTATTGGAGCACTGCATAATTACAGGAAAACATACTCTTTTGTGCATTGCAGCCAAGTCCAATCTCAACATTTGGGAATATGTTCAGCAAAGTATTTAATGAACTCTCTTCATGTTCACACCTTAAGAGGGAATAAGGAGAGGGCATGTGTTTTGCCTTTCTATCCATTCACCATCACTGTGGCAGAAGGAAATATTCTTTCAATTAATTCCTGAGAAAAGGTAATGATCACGATCGCTGATGTCGTCTTAACTGTGCAATGAGTCTCCAACGCTAGCTGATCTCACTGTGCTTTGGACTAGGCCTATGTGTGACACTGTTTATTATTCCTTCCTTTCAGTGTATCTGAATGAGATGCTTCTAAATGGCCTCATTTTACATGAAATTAAGCCTCTCCCTGAGTACTGCATCTCCTTCACTTTAGACCCCATTCTCTCTAAGTGTGAGACACTTGTAGCTTTCCATGAGGATCAATGGTCTTTGCCTCTTCTAGACAAGAGATAGGGTCTGCTACACCACTGAGCGTTACTCATTAAGAAGATTCTACGTGCACGTTTCATGGTTGTGGTAAGAGAGATGCAACAAGTGTGATGGCTGTGTGGCTACAGGGAATGGAGGGAACAGCTTGAAGTTTCCCGTTTCTTCAGTGTTTAGACAAAAGCATCAAGTCTTTTATGGTAGTGTGGAACCACTACATTAGATCATAGATCCACTGAAGCATACTGAGTCTGAGAAATGGCACTTGTTGGGAATTTTCTGCAAAAGTGGAGTTTTCAAGATAGCCCTAAAATGCAGCCCCGTGTAGAGGAGATTGCACAAACACTCTGCCAAATGTATCATGAGCACTGTAATGAAGTAAATTATTTCAGTCTGCTGACTGTGTAGGGAGTGAGGTGAAGGAATCTCTGTGCTAAAGGAGCTGTGAGAGTTTGCTCGCACAGCAGCTGGACTTGGGTGCAGATTCCTGGTTGTTGTTTCACCCTGGCACTACCAGAACTGAGCTTCAGCCATGGTAGAGCTCTCTCCTTGGCACGGGGCTTAGATGACTGTGCTTTCTGCTTTGGGAGTGACAGAGAAGGCTGTGTGGTATCACCTATGTAATACATTGGTATCAGCTCTCTGCCTCTCTTATCAGCCTGGAAGACAAATGAACAAAATGAATTCCTCTGAAGCTCCATTTGATAATTTCACAGTGACAGCTGGGGAAAAACTCATCCTATCCTCTAGATGTAGCAGTATTGCTACTTCCGGTCAGAAAGCACTGTAGCATTTTCAGCACCTCAGTGGCTGAGCAGTCCCACTTCTTGAGTTAACACTTCTGACCTTCCAGTGAGCAACACCAACTGCTTTCCAGAGACTTCTCCTCAAGAGCTTCTGCTGTAGTAAAGTTCTCATAACAATGACAGTCATGGTCTTGCACTTGTAGGTACACACGGTGGGGCATGACACAACTCAATTACTGGAAGTAGGATTGGAAATCAACTGGAATAAAATTATTCTTTGTAAGATAAAATCATTCAACCATTTATTAAGTACAGCAAGGTGCTGCAGGTAATCCACTATAGAAGTGTGTGACCAGGACAACTAGAACTATTACTCTGACACTTAAAACGTTTTTATTTTGAGTGGGGATTTAAACAGCGTTTCCAACAGCATCAAAGGTGATTTAAGAATCAGAACAAAAGTTTCCTGTACCTTTCTTACTTAGTAGCTCCACTTAGTGGCTAACCGGGTAAAACTCTGTTTCCTTTAGCTCTGGTGCTGTTGTGCACATTCCTCTTTTGCCTACCTTCCTGTCTTCTGCAGACCCATGGCTCTGCCGAACTCTGCAGTAGTGTCAAAGTCTGAGAAGTGCACTAACTGCAGGGTGGAAAAAAATTCCTGCTGATTTTCTGCTGAACTGAGTTATCCTCGTATCAAACCTTATGTCTATGAATGTACCTCTGTTGAGTTCTTGTGTAGTTCTAGTTTCCTTTGCAAATTCGTAGGTCATATGGAGCACTGAATCACAGCAGCTCAGCACGCAGCCTTCCACCTTCATGGTCGACACTCTTTCTGCTTGGATTCAGTCCGGCCTCCTCTGCAGGCTTTCTGCTGTTTGAAACCTGGTTGTGCTTCATTTGATTTCTGGCTTCTGAGGGTGAATTTGTCTCCCTGTATACCACATTTACTGAGAAATTTGATTTTTAGGAGATATTAGGCATTCTTGAAAAATACTTTGGGGGACAAATTCTTTGGAGGGAGCAGTAAGGTGAAGTGCCAGTTTTGTTCATCTCCATATAAAAGCCCAAGGTATTGTTTCAAAGCTAAAAATAGAAATAATTGAAGCAGCTGAGAAATTTTGGTGTTTCCAATATATGGAAAGAGCAGAAAAGTGATTTTCAGGTGCATAGATGTGGATGTAAATGAATACTTGACTTTTAAGAATATGATAACTACTTTATCCAAGCAGGCAAACTCCTAATAGCTTTCCTTTAGAAGAGGCTGTTTTGGAGAATGCAATTAGTGTTGTAGGTGTACATTTAGCAGTTGTATGTGTACTCAACGTATGCTTTAGGCATAGCTGCATATGGCTTACTTTCTAATGCAGGAAATGTTCAGAATACTGGCTACGCAATAGATAAAATATTTGGTGTTATAGAGGTTCTGTAATGAAAACAAATAACCTTTTCTTTTGTATTTAAGCACTTGGATCTCTTCTAGTGTGATGAAGCAGCAAAGTAAGAAAGAGTAGTGGCTCCCAGGTCCAACTGTGCAACCATGATAGTTGCTGTCTGGATCATAGTGTCTCAGAGAAGAAGGCTCGCTGGAGGTAGCTTCCCTGGCTGGCTATGGGACCTTGCTGAGTAGGAGAGAGGTAGAAGAAACAGACACACAGGAAAAAAGCACATATGGATCTTGTAGACAGAAGGTGGAAGTGAAGGGGAGCCTATTTCTGGGGCATGCATTTGACACACAGAAAATTTGCAGTATTTAGCTGCAGCATTTTGTCTTTCTTATTTGGTGAAGACAACATCAGTGTGCTTAGTGGCTTTTCTAAATGCATACGGTCTGATTCCACATGGAAGCTGCACTGCTTTGTTTGATTTAGTTCCTTATTAGAATCAACATGTTCAATTTTGCTGTCCTATCACTATAGCATACTCCAGCAGTTGTTCATGTGGAGTCTTGATTTGGCACAGATCTTTCACCATGAGTAGTGGCCTGAATGCTCTTGTGAATCCACATCTTATTTTCTAAAGGTTTTCCCCTTTGCTCCGCTCAGCACTGTCCCACCAACATGCAGCTACTCTGGCCATCCCATCTAAGCGGCTGATGTCCCTGTCTTCTCATGGCCCAGGCAGCTGCTGCTACTGTGGCCTCGCTCAGAGACTGAATATCTTGTACTCGCTGTATGCATTTGTCTGTCACTACAGTGGCTGTCATTTTGATACTCAGAAATGGGGCCATGTGGGGTCTTGCTAGGTGGTCTCTTGAGCATTTACATTGTCTAAATATCAGTGATCATCTGGCTGCAGAGTAAGCACTTGCATGTTCTAGGTCTTTGTATCTACAAGAGTAACCTATTTTTTTGCTTCCCTCCATTTTTAATAACTAAAATTCATTCATATTTATGAAGTGAGTTCCCAAGTATCCATGTCCAGTGTTCTTTACTATGGCAAAGTCACAGTGCAAGCCAACAGTGGTGCTTGCACTGCCTTTAGATTGCTATATTGAGCATTGACCTGCATATTGAATTGATGTGATGAACCCATGGACCTCAGGCCAAGTCTAAGTTACGTCAAATAAGTTCTTGGTACCTAACTTAGGGACTTTGTTTTTTTCTTGTATAAGTGTATAACTACATATACAAGCTCTTCTTTTCCCTACTGGTTATATTCACAATAAAAGAAGCTAATGGCATAACAGTTAACGTTGTCATAAGTGACCTATTTTAAAACTTGACTTAGAGTTTTTAATTTGAGCACTATCTGTGCTAGAATTTTCTATTCTTGATGCCTGCATCAGCCCTATTAAAAAAATGTTCCTATTCATTCCAGAAAAAAAGGAAGGCAAAGTAGATTTTGTGTGTTGTTGTATATGTTTGATAAGCTCCGTCACACTGCTTTTCAGCCATGATCTAAAAATTTTGTGGGATCATTATATTTTGCTGTTCCAGTGAAAATCTGTTAGAGAAAGTGGAAAAAAAAAGTCTGTTGTTTTCTTTTTTCCACTTGATCTTTAGAGATTTGGTAGTAGCTGAATTCCCTGGAATTGTCTGTACAGCATGTGCCAAGCACAGTATTGCAGGTGGTAAGCAAAGTCTTGTTGAGGATGACTTGATTTTCTGGAGGTTCAAGTGTATGCGTACCTGGAGCAATGCAGCATGCTGCTGGGGATGCTGAGGTGAGGCAGCTAGCTCTCTGCTCCAAGCAAAGTGCAGGCCAGCAAGGCTGAAAGCCCGGAGGTGCCCTTGGCGTTTTGAGGTTGCCTTTACTGTTGCTCAGACTATGGAGGAGGAAAATCTACTTAATTGCAGAGCTGAGGAGCTGTAAAAGAATTTGACTGAGACTGAGACCTAAAAGTGAGCAAGAAAGAAGTGATGTGGAAGTAAGGATCGGAAATGCTGCCAATGGCATAAGAGATGACAGGAAAATTGGAGGAGTGTGGGTATCTGTAGGGGTAGGAGATGGAAAGAAAAGAGGTGAGATTGGGAACCTGAGGATAATGTGTAGGAGAGAGACCAGAACTAACAGACAGGAGTAAGAAGGGGAGTAAATACTACTTGGGTGAATCTGAATGAGCCATAGAGTACAGAAGGCTGAGATGGGTGTCGCGGTCCGGACTTAAACTGGAGGAGTTTAGGGTTGCATTTGAAAAAATATTGGCATAAAGTGAGGACTGGAAGTGGGGAAGAAAATGGGAGAAAAGTATTTTCAGTGGAAGATGGTGACCAAATGTCATTCATTTCTAGATCTGAGAGGGAAAGCCAAGAAACATGGTGCCTCATGTTCCTGTGCTGCAGCAGGTCCTTGGGACACCTGTGTGCCTCTGCCCTCCCTTCAGCCTGCTCCATGTGCAGGCTGCTGCTACTCTTACAGCTCACACGGTCAAAGCCTCTGCTATGGACCATGAAGCACCAGCCCTGTATTTCAGTATCAGTGCCATTCCAAACAATAGATTTTTTTTTTTTTTTTGAGGCTTTCTTTTACTCTCCCCTTCAGTGTTTTTTTCTTTTTTTTAACAACCTATGAAATTATAGATAAAAGGGTACAAAACCAGGAATGTTGCAATAAAACCAAGCACTAAAAAAGGAAAAAAAAAAAAAGGAAAAAAGAATAATGCTGTCTGTGAAGCCTTAATTGGGCCCCCTTGTGTGTATACATTTTGATACTCTCTCTAATTACATGGTCACACACTGCTTTTTCCCATGGACCCCTGCATCGTTCTGTGCACTAAGTAGAAGGTGTTTGGTGAATAAGTGAAGCTTTAAGTTGTTTTATTCTCACTGTGGCACAGGTAGTCTCAGGCTTGCCTTTCAGTACCAAAGCTGAGCATGGAATTACTAATTTCCTTGTGGGTTTTTCATTGCTGCCTGTTTTGCAAACAATAACATTTATTTTTGAAATGTGCTTGCTCTGAGATGAGTGGTAAGGCTCTCCTACTCCTGTGTGTGGAAAAGGGGGATGCAAGGTGGTTAAGCCTGATATAACAGGAGCCTGGTGTTTTCCCGGCTCTCCACAGTGTAAGTCATGCTGTGTGTTCAAACCAGGCTGCCCACTGACTCCAGGCTGCAGCTGATAGGTGTGGAGTCTTCTATGATACAGACCTCTCTCTTGAGTACTTTTTCTCAGGACACAGAGTGTGAAGATACTACAAATAATGCTACGAGAAGGTGAGCACAAATGACTTGCCTGAGATTTTGTAGGAACCAGAGGTGAAGACTAGCTGTGATCTGCAAGGGCAGAACTCAGAGCGTTAACCCTGGGACCATTCATTCCCCAGCTAGTCCCTGCCTTGTTTATTGCTTGTTTCCTGGTCTCCACAATGAGCAAATGAAGATTGTGTGTTCAGGCAGGCTTCTTCACTGCTCAGGACAAATTCAAAGTATTGGTTTGGGATGAATGATGTCGGGATGATATGGGGAGGAGGTCATTGTGCAGTCAAACAGTGTATCATTGTGGACAGACACAGGGTGTGGGCTGGATTAAGATCGTACAGAGGATCTTAATTATGACATCTTAAAAGTTCAGAGTACTTTGCAGCCTTGATGCCCTTCTAATATAGTTTGTGTGTGTGTGTTTACTACATATTATTTTTTCACTTATGAAAAGATGTTAACAGGCTGCACTCTTCAAATACTTTCATGAAAATTCTGAGTTTAGCTTTCTGGGCAGGTTTTTGAAATCAATACAGAGAGAGCCGCTAACAGGAGGTAAACTACAAACCACAAACACTTTCAATAGGATAGCTCTTTTTATATAACATTTGATATCATTTTCACAGCATGATCTCTACTTTCATACTGTGATAGCTTTTACCTGGAGTTTAGATGATTCATTTTTGTACTGGATACTTAACTTTTATATGAGGAAAATGCAAGAGAAGCCAGCACAGCATTAAATGAACTATAGTTGCAGTATTAAATGAACTATGGTCCAGTAATAATGTAGAATGATCAGATCCTTGCCATTGCACAGGGTTGGATTCGTGAACACTCTATCGATCCATAAGGGAGGAGATATGGAGGCCTGGAATTTTTCTCACAGCTTTTTGGAATATCTAATTCAATTTTTAAAAGTAGTTAGGGCACTCAGAGCTTATTTAGTAATTGTTGGAAATCCTTATAGGTTTCTGCTTGAAAATTCCCCGTGATTTCCTGTTGGTGTGGATCCTGGAGAGTCATGTGACCAAATCAGTATGTTTTCCTCATATTTTCTTTCTCTGATATTTTAAAAATTAATTTAGAAATCCTAGATTTACCCTGATTTCTACAGTAACCACTGAGAGGAGGGAGAACTTTTTTTTTTTTAACTTTCATGTTAATGGTGATTATTCTTTCCAAGGATCCAGCTTTTTGTGTGGTTTATATGGAATGCTTGGAATTAAGTCTGTGATTTTGGTTATTCTGGAAAATTCTTATTGTGATTGAGTTTTTTAGGGCTACTCTGCCAAGCTTCCATTTTCATATACTTGTAACTTCTTATGGACCATTTTAAAATGAAATTTTCTGTATGTGATTCCTGACGAGTTTTCACATCTACTTATTTCTGAAAAATGCAAAAAGTGAAAAAACCTAAAAACATTTTTGATCCTACTGGAAAATAGTTTAAAGGTAAAAACTGAATAGTTTGCCACCTTTCTTCTGTTCAGCCCATCATCAGCCTCCTCCCTTTCTTTGGGTTGTCATCACACTCTCATTTCACTTTTGATCACCAAGAAACATACGTGTAAAAACATATATTGAAATGGTCTGACAGTCACAGAAATCTGTCAAATTTGAGGCTAGTCATCGAAAATAATTCCCTCAGAGTTTCTGAAGAGAAAGAACAAACTGATTTATAACATAGGTCAGCTAAAGTTGAGCTGGACTAATTGTTAAAATATCTGGCTAAGGTTTTTTTTATCTAAATTAGTTCTTGCTTTAGAAACAAATTATAAAGGAAACCTTTCCTCCTCACTACAAACCAAACGACCCTTGCTCATTTCAAAACAAACAAAAAAGATCTTGTAGCTCTTCTAGTGTTTTTATAAACTGATGATTGACCTGGTCCTATAAAATGGTATCTTGCATTGCACTTGGTCAAGATTAAAGTGTTTTGCCTTTTCTACATTTGTCATAATTAAATATTGTAAAGCCGTTTTAAAATGAATAAGTCAATTGTTTGAGTACTACAAGCTTTGCTAATAGGTGCTGAAAAGTCCTGCCCTGGGATTTCATGCACGTTTGAAAGCAGCTACCCTTGATGATTATCTCCTGTACTTTTCTGTACTGAACAGCATACTGTGTCGAATCAATATTTCTTCTGCTCCCTGAGGTTCTTAATTCACATCTTCAGAAAACTTCATGTTTTGTATTCCTTGAGATACACCCTACAAACCCTCAAATACACACAGAAATGCACATTAAAGGCCCCCTGCTTGCAGCCCATCTGTATGAGCTTATCACCAAGAATGACTGAGTGAGGTTTTACAGCTCAAACCTTTATGCATAGGGAGTTTCTTCCCAGCCTAGCTCTGTCTTGGGACTCTTCTGCTTCTTCTGCTGGAACTTGGGAGAAAGGTTTTACCTACAGTGTGTTTCACAGTACAGGCATGACTGCAGTGCCTGACTTCTTCCCACTCTGCTGTTTAAGGATCACATATCTGAACTCATTTCTAGGAGGTTCAGTTATGCCTAACCTTAAGTAATGTTATTTCCAGAGCCTCCTAACGTATTTTTTATTTCTAATGGTGTAGGCATCTCAGTCAGGGTCACAGCCTGGGTATGCTAGCTGCTGTACAAACATGATGACAGTTGCTTTCCAGAGGGGCCGTAACTCCTAAGAAGATGGCTGACTATGCTTTAGGGCTTCTGTCCCTTAATGTCAAGTTTCAATACAAATGGGATTGGTAAAGTAGGGCTGATTTACACCTACTGAGGACTCTGCTCAAGAACTTGGTCAAATCTGAGACTCTTTCAAATTTAGGTGGTGTTTAAAGCAACAAAAAAAATCTTCAGCATCTTGCAGGTGATTTACACTGTCTGCAAAGTTTCTTGAATGAAATGGAATCAAGTTTTGTAACATACTCTTTTCTTGAGCTGTACAAATTTTAAAAAAATCCCTGTCTAGAGTACTGCATTCAGCTCTGGGGCCTCCAACGTAAGAAGGACATGGACCAGTTGGAGTGGGTCCAGAGGGAGGGTCACAAAAATCATGAGAGGGCTGGAACACCTCTTGTATGAGGACAGGCTGAGAGAGTTGGGGTTGTTCAGCTTAGAGAAGAGAAGGCTCCAGGCAGACCTTATAGCAGCCTTCAAGTACCTAAAGGGAGCATACAGGAAAGAAGGGAAGGGACACTTTACAAGAGCATGTAGTGATAGGACAAGGGGCAATGTCTTTGAACTGAAAGAGGGTAGACTTAAATTAGATATAAGGAAGTAGTTCTTCACTGTGAGGGTGGTAAGGAACTAGAACGAGTTGCCCAGTGTTGTGGATGTCCCTTTCCTGGAAGTGTTCAAGGTCAGGTTGGAAGGGGCTTTGAACAACCTGATCTAGTAGAAGGTGATTCTGCCCATGGCAGGGGGCTTGGAACTAGATGAGCTTTAAGGTCCCTTCCAACACAAACCATTTTCCATAGGTGGACCCTGCCATATACTTAAAACATCATAAGGCACAAGGTGAGGATAAGAGGGAGGGCAAACTTCTAGGGTAAGCAAGCACTGGGTTTTCTGACAACCTTTTGGGAAATAGAGCTGGGTACAGATTTCTGCTTCAAGAAATTACCATGTGCGGCAAACAACATTACTGTCATTTACCTTTCCCTTTGCAGAATCTCCTTTCCAGTCTTGCTTTCAATGCCATGCTGTTACATCTCAAAAGTATCCAAACTGAGTAGTGCTTAAGACAAGTATCTCTCCCTCCTCTCCTCACCACTCTCTCATTCTGGAGGACCTGTGCTCTGGGAGGGACATTAAGGATCATTGCTCTGAATGGGAAATGCTCTGGGGGAGAGCAGTGTATGAACCAAAGTTAAGTTACTGTGTTTGCAAACAATAAGGTAACTCTTCTCTGGGAGCTTTCTGCACGACAGACTGATAGCAAGTGTCTCCCAATGCAAGCAGAAGCCAGAAAGGAGCCTTGGCAGGGAAGATGTGTAGGTGCTTGGGAGCTGGTCCTTACAGGTTTTGTCTGTGGCAGGAGCTGCCTTCCACTGTGCCCTGTGTCCTCTGCTCCAGGCTGCTTTTTCTAAGTGGGCAGCACAGCAGAGCAGCTTTGCAATAAAGCTGTGGTCTGGCCTGGAGGCTGGAGATCTCCCTTTGTGATGTTTTGCATGAGGTAGGGAATCTAGTAAGAATCAAAGGTTGGCCAGAGGGGAATCCCAAAGCTTTCAAATCCTGGAATCCCTGCAGTGAGACTTCAATCACCAGTCTTAACTTTGAACAAACAGGTCAAAGACACTCCCTGTGAAAACCTTTTCATTTAATTAGACTTTCTCGTGTGATTAAAACTGTCTTTGATACGGTTTATTAACAGTTTCAATCACAAATTAATAGTTTACTGGTATAAATTTGACATTGCTGTCTGACTCTCCTTTTTTTCTTAGGAAAGGTTTCAAGTGAGCCTGCATCTTGCTAAGCAAGAGAGATACAGGATGAACTAAGCAACAGCATCAACAGCAGTTAAGAACAGCTGCTCAGACCCTGAGGATTAAGATCTGATTTTTGTTGCATGCAAGGATTCTATAAATGATAAAATTATGTTTTATCATGCAAGGATATTTTGCCTTGTTCTTTTTCTTTTCCCCAGCATCAACACTGGAACATACAGAGACCATTGTTAATCAAATAAAAGCTGAGTCTATGCTTGTAAGACCCATGTTATGAGGATTTTAATTGTCTATTGTTAAGCTCCTCTTTTTATTTTTTTTTTTTAAGGCAGCAGGTAACTATAATAACAGGACCACAGATGAAGTTGCTGAAAAGCCAGATAGTTTAAGTCTTAAGATCAATGGTGAGCTCTAGCACAAGATTTTGGG
>JAVSBS010005214.1:0-13528 GCA_033124195.1 Coracias cyanogaster
CGAGCCGAGCCGCTCCGAACCGAGCCGAGCCGCTCCGAACCGGGCCGAGCCGCCGGGGGCGGCACGCCGCGAAGTTTTGGCGGAAGGCGCCGCTCCACGATGTGAGTTGCGGGGGGGCAGCGCCGGGAGGAAACTCGACGGGGGGTGGGCAGGGAGGGAGGCGAGCAGCGCTGGTGCTGGCGCCGCGCCGTGCCGCCTTGCCCAGCGCTGATCGGCGAGGGCCGGCGGAGACGCTCCCTTCCCTTCCCCGGCCGGTGTTGACGAGCCCCCGTGAGTGCTGGGGGAGTTAAGGGGCGGAGGCTGCGGGGAGGGGGCTGCCTCCCCCTCGCTTGGGAGCGGGCGGGGGATGCGGGACCCGCGCCCCCGATCCCGGACGGGAGCGACACCGGGAAAGGGGGAGGAAAGCAGAGCGCGCCCGCGGCTGCCTGCGTTGGGAGGCGTCGGGCCGCCGCGCTCCCTGGCCGTCGGCGGGCGGGCTGCCGGAGGTCGCGCTGATCGGCGTGCGGGCGCGGAGCGGGGCGGCAGAGGCGGGCGGCGATGGGAAGGCGGCTTGTGGGTTGCCGTGAGACCTGCCGGGACCAGTTGCTACGGCGGTGGCTGCGATGGCGGGGGGAGAGGGCAGCTCCCTCTGAACGCGAGCAACAAATGGCAGCGGGCGGTTGCCGGGCAGCGGCGGTGGCTGCTGCGCCCAGGTGAGCCGCCCCGGGCCGGCCGCCGGGCCCCGCTGCCCGGTAAGGCACCGGGCGGGACCGTAGCGGGGGGAGCCGAGGCGGCAGGTGCAGCCCCGGAGGCGAGCTGGGTCGGCGTAGCCCTGGCAGTGAGCGGGCACCGGGCGCTCCCTCTGCGTGTCTGTGCTAGCTCTGGAAACCGCAGGCTCTTCTCTCGCCTTCCCGGCGGTCTACACCGCCAGGATTTTCCCTGCCCGAAAATTTGGAAAATGTCTCGGATGTGCCAGCGACATTGTTTTCTTTCTTTCTTGGCTTCTGCCTTCAAAAATTAGAAGCTTTTAGAGGATATGTTAGAAAATCACGGAGTGATTCAGGCTGCCGCTCGTCAGCCAGTCTTTCTGAATGTCCCTAGACAGCAGAAATGGTGTGATTACAGGATAAAACCAGAAATGGTGTGATTACAGGATAAAACCTGCCAAATAACTTGAAAAGCACAAATAAACTAACTACTTAAAGAGTCAGGATGAAAACCAGGCAAACAGCATTCCGTGATCCTTTCACAGAATCAAGCCCAAAGGTATTTATGTATATATGAAAATGACAAAATAAGCAAACGCCTTTGAGATTAGTGTAATTCTTAAAAAACAAAAACAAACAACAGCCATGAGAAAATACTACATATTTGGCACAGAAAGGAAACTGAGTACTTTTTGAGCTGAAAACTCTGAAAAATATGCTGAAAAAATAACTGGCAACAATTTCTTCTTGAGGTAATCCGTCTAATAATTTGCACATTTGAATCACAAGATGTGCATCACGCCCGACTGGAAGCTGCAGTTTGGAGGCTTTGATACAGAGCACCACAGTGTTCATATGGCTTACCCAGTGATAGTATTGTTTGTAATTTAATTAAAAAGGACAGGCAAACAATGGGCTTCTAGTTTGATTAAGAGGGAGAGGAAGTATATTAAGCAGTAGAAAGAACTCATTTGCAAAGCCTTTGCTATGTTCGGAGTCTGATTTTCTAGTTTCTGAATAGTTGTGGTGGGTTTCTATGGGACTACTGCTACAGGTAATATTCTGACAGAGAGCTGGATTGGGCCCGTTGTCAGATCCAGCATATGGCATTATGTGGGGATGCCCCGGTTGACACTGGGAGGTCTTTGGCTTTGGTAGGAGAAGAACTTGGGGTTAAGTCCAGATTTCTTGAATTAATTCAGGTTAGGTCACTGAGGCCTGATCTTGCCTTCCCTTAGGTCTGCTGTAAAATTTGTGCCAACTTCAGTCCAACTAAGATGAGCTCCTGTGGGACTGTAGTGTTCCATTGCCTTAGGGTGAGTTAAAGCTCCTCAGTATCTTGGAGATCAAGGCCTAAGTGAAGGAGGATTGCATCTGCAGCTATCAAGAGTCAGTGGGTTTTGCCTCAAAGAAGAGATTATTCAAAAAGAAGTACCGTTTAATAGGCATGTAAATTCATGCTCTGGATCCAGTCCCGTGCTATAAAATCCGTAAGAGTTTTGCCACAAACAGCATAGTAAGACTTGACTTAAGGATGCATTTGTGATTAGTCTCCTCTGTGTACTCTATCGGTGCATGTTTCAAATCTTCTGGGAGATGGGAAACTCTTCCTGCTCTCATTAGAGAGCATACTCATTAGAGAAACTTCAGAGCAAATATATGTGAGCTCAAGAAATAACCTCCAAGCAGTAGAACTAAAATTTATAAAATTCAGCCTTAGTCAGAAGTGCTAACCTGACTTTCTAAACCCAGGGAAAAATGTGTTACTTTATTGCAAAACCACTTTTAGATGTTCAGTTAAATATTAAGGTGTTTCTGAATCTTGGTTGTAAGGGTATTTCCTGTCACTTCACTAGGAATATTTATGAGAGTTACACAAGGAATATGGGGCTCGCTGGCAGGAAGATTTTAAACTTTTTTAATGAAATGAATAATTTAAACAAGCAGGAATATGTGTAGAAATATTTGTTGTTACCATTCCAGATAATCAGAAGGTGGATTAAGGAAGGTGCTTTTTCTCGGCGTAGAATATTGCATTTGTGATGACCTACAGGATTCATATGTAACTACTGTTCTTGTCATCTGTAGGCATGGTCTTTGGATCAGCCCTCACTTAAGAATGCAGATTAAATTAGTGTTCTGTGGCTAGTAAAATAATCTTTATAATTTTGCTTTATCCAGTAAAATTTGTTCATAAATTTAGAAAAAACTCTTACAGAGCTATGAAATTTAGAAACTTATAATAATGCTAACCAGAACCTTATTTTAAAGTGATGGTATTTTGAGCCTAAAATAAAGTATCTGATTTCATCAAATATGTAGCGTTTACCTTGGCTTTTTTGGCCAAGCCTTTTAAAATACTGTTTTATTTACTAGAAGTAACCTCCAGAAAGTTCGGTTCTGGTAGAGTGCTTCAGTGCTTGTGTGAGTCAAATGTCAATATGTTTACAGAAACTACAAGCAATAAGGATATAGGTATTTCTCAGCACATTCAATAACTATTTTTAAATAGAATTACAGTCTGTAAATACATGTATGAACAAGGTGTGCTGTCTGCTCTTAAATCCAATGTGCTGTGGGTGAAGTAGCATCAGATTTAGAGTTGCTCTCTTCCAGTGGATTTAAATCTCTGCTCTAGTTTTAATCCAGCTCTTTTCATGAAGTAGTTCCTGTGCTTTCATCATTCTGGGGCAGTTTGTTAGTCCGGATGCACAACGGACGTGTGGGTGCGCCCCAGAGAAAAAACAGTATGATGTGATTTTGGTTTTACGTTCTGCTTCATTTGAGCTTGTGGCTTAGAGAAACAATTGCCAAACCCACCATGGAGGAGGATCTCATTATTTCACAATGATTAAAGATGGATGCTCCTGCTCCATAAAGATTTCTGTGGGTATTTGATGTCTGTGCCCGTACTTGCCATTGACGACTTCCATTGCTTACCCCTATAAGACTAAGCAGCATTTGTAGCTGGCACTGGCTACACACAGAGGCACAGTTTGAGGAATAAACATAATGGTTACTACTACTGAACAAGAAAGTAGCTCCTATTCCTCTGCCCCTGGATATTCTAAGTGCTCTATTGAGTACTTTACGCACTGATTCCAACGCTGGGCATGGGAAAAGCCTTTTACTGTAAGGCACAGCTCCTGAGTTCTGCTTTCCATAGCAAGGCAAAGGCATTGGTAGCCGAATTAAAATGGGGCTTCTCTCTATGGTAGGAATGAACTTTTATAGGGGTGAAATAGAGAGAGACCTGGGAACAGATGAAGAAGGCCAGATGGCCTCGAAATAGGGGAAAAGTGAAAGATGGGAAGGTAGTGACTGAACAGGGTAGTTTTCCCAAGGGATGCAGGCGTTGGTGGGGCTGCACTGTACCCTCTGGCTCTGCTCCCTGCTATGCCCTGGATTTGCCATGGAACTTCAGAAAATATGTTTTGGTTTATTTCAGTGGGACTAGGAGCCTTGCTGAGGGATTGAACTTGGCTTTTTGTGTGTCAACTGCACAGATAGAAAGGAGATAAAAATGCCTTTCCAGTAAACGAGGCTGGTAAAAGGCTGTTTCAGAGATACATTGAAATGGATAGTGGGAATTTTTACTTAAACAGAGATGAAAATTAGCACTTCAGCTCTTAATGTACTTAATTAAGGTTTACCCCTGCTTTGCAGCGTCAGTTCAGCTAGCTAGTGTGTCTTTTAAATTGTTTTTGTCCTGCATTAATAAAAGTTTTATAAAGCTGCTAACTTACCCTTTGAGAAGAAGAAAACAGTTAATGTCTGCCTGTCAAATAGTACTATAAAGATATGAAAACAAGACAAAGTGAAAGGTGATAGAAGTGAGCGATAGCCCATAAATGGGATGCTACTCTGGCTTGGAAGCAGGAAAGCAAATGGAAACTATTTAATTATTTAAGAAACAATAAATGAAAAGTCTGGTTATAAAGTGACAATAAAAGGAGAGACAAACAGAATTTAAAAAAGTTGGGAAGGGGAAACAACGCATAAAGAAAGTAGAAGGTGGACAGGAGGGGATCAGAGTGGCAGGGTATGGATTTAAAATTTCCATGGAGTTTTCAATTGGAAAATATTATCTGTATAAATCCATATATTGCAGTGCTTACACAACAACCTGTATTTTACTCAAATTATGGAAGTCTGACTCAGTGTTCTCCTGGGGGGTCACTTCGTGTTCCTACTTCATCCTTTGGATGCACAAGCTCAGTTAACAGGGCATGTATTTTTAAAGGTGGCATGCCCTAGTGACAGGCTGTCTTAAGAGGTGTACTTTGTAGGTGGTGTTAGTTTTAATGGTGTTACCATTTAATGTCAAAGTTGCAGTGGAAGTTGCCTCTTCCTACAACACACGGTAGTGACTTTAAAGGAGTATTTTTTACAGTTTACGAAAACTGGGTTACATACTTTTGAGACTGTACTAACTAAAGATGTTTTGTCTGTAAAGAGCATGAGTATTCAGCATCTCGTTAGAGTGCTTGAGTGACTGCCTATTTAGTATGCTTGTATGGGGGGTTAGTGGGACACATGAAAAGCATATGAGGGTTGTTTCCCTCATCTGGATTACAGATGTGTATCGCTTTGGCAGAATTTGCTTCACGCGAAGTATTTTTGTAGGACTTACAACATATACATTTTTATGTGCGTGCGAATAATTTGCTGCAAAAAGGTAAAGCCTTTGGATGTTCAAATGAGTCTATGCTGTTTGCTATTGTAAAGGCATTATAATTAAAAAGAAACAAAAGCACTGGGTGTACACTGTTCAGTTCATGCAAGTATTCCTCCTCCTTTAAGAACAGAGGCAAGCACTTTTTCCTTTGAGAAGAGGAATTACAGCAAAAATTCTATATGAAGTTTCGTGCTATGCCATTAAGCAAGCAATGGTGGTTGTATATCTCACTGATGAAAATTCAGCTTAAGAATGTTAAAACCAAAATAAGTTTAAGATACTAGTGTTTTAATTCTTGACATTTTAATCCTTTTGTGTTGGTTAATGAAAATTGGTACAATCTATTTAGGCTTCCATTTAAATTACTTTTATTTTTAATTCTTCATGTAGCAGTATCTGTGTATTGTTTTCAATACACTCTTACCTTACGAACACCAAAAAACCTTTCGTACACTTATAAAAACAGATTCTGTAATGCTTCTTTTAGCCTGAAGTTTTATTTTGAGATGGTGATGTTCCGTTATACTTTCCTTCATCTAGGCAAAAATGGTATTTGCCAAGAACAAAAATCTTGAATTAATATGTGCAAGTGTAGGAGTTCCCGAAGAGGGAAAATAAAGGCAGGAGACTGTTCACAAGACTGGGAATCAGTAAATCCAGGGGCCAGCAAGTCTGGCCAGAGTTTGGTGTTTTGTTTTTGCTGGATGTAATGTAGGTGTAATTAAAAAGATGTAATCTTTTTCTAGACCATGCAAATTATATTTAAAATGTATCTTGATTCCTCTGTATTATTAAACATAATTTAGAGTTATTAGTGTCAAAAGAGAGCATGACCCTTAGTTTTTTCCTCCTGAAATGAAGTTAACAGAGTACAACTGCCGTTGCAACCTTCGAATAGTATGATAGTGTTCCTAAACCTCCTCTTTGCTCTTGTTTCAGCTCTGTTGACACCGAGTCATTGAGATGAGAATCAGTGACTTTTGAACAGCCTGTTTTTAACAAAGGTTGTAATGGAGTATTACTGTTCATGAATATGTGTTAGTCCCATTCTACAGGAGCACTAAAAGGGAAGGCATGTATCAGAGGAGAAGTGCTTTTCAGTACTTATTTCCAGGTTTTGCTGTTCTCTGATGTGTGTGGTCCTGCTCTGTAGATAAGAGTTATCAGTCTTCACTCTGCTGCTGCAAGGATATCTCCTCTTTTTTAAAGCTGAGAGATTCTAAACTGAAAGAAAATGGCCTACATCACATTATAAAATGGGATACAAATGGGAAATTGTTGTTTTCTAGGATCTTCAAACTTAGAGTAAAAAAAACTCCCCAAACATCGTATCGTAGTATTTCTCAGACTTTCTGTTGTCACTTCTTGCACACCGCAAATAACTGAAGCACACCAATTCAGATAGAATAAGAACATTTCAGCTTTGACTTAAAAGCAGCACATGGATGACAGCTTGCAGTATATGGGCAGTCCTTTCCCAGTAAGTACATATTGAGGCTGCAAGGCTGAGATGTCAGGTTCCTACAGGCCAGATTTCTGATCCCATTCTTGGTTTTTAAGTAGACTGTTGCCATTGAAGAGTTAATAATTTCTGTTAAGAAAATTCCTTGATCGTTCTCCGTTTCCAGAATCTCACATTTTTTGCCCTTTGACAGAAGACATTGTATATGTATTCTGCTCATAATTTTAATCAATTACATGGTATGCTCATTAGCATCTCTCATGCATAAATTACCTATATTGCTAGAGTAGGAGGTGACAGGATTTAGACATGTAAGAAACCCGAGTCTTTGGCTCAGAAAAAAATTCCTGATGGATACAAATGGTATTTCAATAACTTCAAATCAAAAAACTTTTCTTGCAAAGTGACATGACTGTTCTTCTTGCCAGTCACGGCAGGTGCTCCATCTGTACAAATGCTGCCTAATTTGAACCAGTCAAGCTTAACGGTTTTTTTCCCACTATCTGCCACATTTTCAACAAATTTTCTCAGTTCTTTAAACAAGTGTGAGGCAGCAGTGTGGAACAAAATGGACAGAGGCCAAGCAATTCCTTAATTATAGCAGATTTTTTTTAACACATTGAACAACAACAGTCAACTGTGCCATGTCAGTAGCATTGCAGCGTCCTTTGGTTTTGAGCAAAGGAAAAAAATTTGCATTCATCTCTTAAAAATGGAATGCATGCTGTTGTATTGTCTAATATCATCTCAGCCCTTCTTATTGTCATGCTGCATGAACAGCTATGAACATATCAGCTGGGTGCTGTTCTTTTGATCTGGTTTGTGCAGCAATAATTGATGTGCCCTCTTGCATTCAATCTTTGTTGTCCGAGAACCGCTCTTTCTTGCAAGCTTGCCATAAGCATATTTGCTATTACACCTTTGCCGCTGATTTTGGCTCATAAATGTATGTATATTTTTCACATACAAAAAGCTGTCATGCTGGAGATCTTTCCTGATATCAAATCAGACTGCAGGTCAGATCCAATAAAATATATTTTGCATTGATTTCAGAATTAATTTGTACAAAAATACCATTCCAATTTGCACTTTCTGTATGGCTGTTATAACCACACCACAAACATACTTCTGCAGACTGTTCCTTCTCCGAAGAAGAACCACCTAGCCTTCCCTGAGAGAAGCTCTCTCCCTGCATGCCCTGTCATCTTAGTACTTTTCTCACTGTGGCATGCATGACTTGGCAAGCAATGCTTTGATGATAAGTAAATTGCTTTAAAAAGTTTATGGATGTTTGAGTTAGCTAGGAAATCGTTAGAAAAACATGAGGTGAATGAGGACACTGCAGGTTGCATAGGTCCTTTATTTTCCACTTGCTGTGGAGTTGCAAAGCAGGTAAGCTCTGACTTTCTGAGGGCTCCCCAAAAGCCGTTGTGTTGACTGGAGTTATTGTGTCTTGGTTGCTGTTTTAATGAAGCGATTTTAATCCTGTGGGCTAAAACTTCTAGTTTTAAATTCTGCTTCCAGAAGCTGTGGAGTGCAGCTTTGAATCCTGAGTAATCAGTTGGGCTTCTGTAAAGGGAGACTAAAATACTATAAGGCTTGCAGAGTAGTGCTTCATAAATGCAAAGCAGTGGGGAGCTGGGGGCTGATGCTGTGACCACGTGTGTTCTTCCATTCACATGTCTACTCCAGATAACCTTCTCAATTTCCTATGCATCTGTAGTTTCCTCCGTTTAGTTTATTTTTTTAAGGAGTAGTATTACTACCTTTCTTCTAAACATATTTAATGCAAGGGATTAAAAAGACTGTCAAATTTAATAAATGCCTGTATTGTAGTAGAAATGACATTTTTATGACTGCAGATGGGATGTGTGTATGCAGGAGCTATAGAACCCTAAAAGCATTTGGTCTCAGTCCTTCTGACGTCGTTTCATTTTAGATCCATCAGTTGCAGGTAAAGGACACTGACAGGGTAACTTTTTAGTGACTTAAATACCACAGCTGACAGAGAAAGATTTATTTTCCAAGGATTAGCTATCAGGGAAGTGCACTTCACTATTATCATCTAGAAAAAAAATCATGTTTGTTTTAATTACAGATACTGGTGTGGGCAGTTGATGTGAATAGAGGTAGGCTGACTGCAGAGGTGGAAAGTTCATGGTAGTGAGAAATGGAGATTGGTGAGAAGTGGACTTCTTGCTAACACTGACACTACGCTCAGGTTCACTGTTTTCACCTGTATACCTGATTGCTCTCGGAATTACCTAGCGGCATCTTGGATAGAAGGGTTGCTCCTGGAAACAGTTCCCTTTTGGTCTGAGAAATTAGCTATAAACATTGTCCCTTTACCAGTATAACTTAGACGAGATGATTTTATTTGACAGCTTTGTAATTGTACCTAAGCTGCCTCTGAAAATATTTTGCGCTTGAATTTTATTGGTCTTGAATATATTTCTTCTTCAAATGAATTTTTATAGTTCTTACTAAATAAAGAATGAGTCTGGAAAAAGGAAATTAAAAGTGAGTGCTCTGTGTCTTCACTTCCAAAACAAATTCAATATGTAATAAAACAAGTGTAATTATATTATCTTTTCATCATCTTCACACTAGAATGGGGAAGAAAAAAGCCCATCTGTGTAAACCTTTTGGAACCTGCTTCCTGTGCCATAGCCTGTACTTTTTCAGGGTAGAGAGGATCTGTATTCCTCAGATGCAATAAGGAGAATATTGCTATTCAACAGCTGTGATAATAAGCAAAAAATGCCTGAGCTGAAAGTCAGGTGTCCTGCTGCCCTACAGCAGTGGCAGTGCTGGTGTCTCCATGTCGGTGTTGTAGAAGGAATTGAGCATTTGCAGGCTCCCTGTGAGCCTCATCACCACAAGGCCAGGGTGCATCTATGACCATGTCAAACCACAGCTTTGGGGCACACCTCAGGGGCTCTTTCAGACATTATAAAGCTCACCTTTCATCCTTATGCTGTGTTGTAGTTCCCCTTGCTGGTGAAAGCCTTTTATACTTCATTAGGGGTTTGACTCTGGGTTTTTTTTGAAGGGGCAACTTGATTTCCTTGCCCATCCAGAAAAAAAAAACCTGCCACCACTACCCCACCCCCAAACAAACCAAGTGCTGGTCTCTGTCAGCAATAATTCACCAGATGTGATGGGATCAGTGTTCCTTAGTTCAGGCTTGCATTTGTCAGGTTTGGGGATGGCATCAGAGGGAACAGCTGTCTATAAAGAGGTAGCAGGCACGTACCAGACAAAATATCTGTGTAGGAAGAGTCACCTGAAGAGATGAAAGGCAGAAAGATCAGGACATGCTGAAACATTTACTTTAAGATTTTTTACCTCTGGTGAGAGGTTAAAGATAAATCATCCCACTAATGCTAAAGCATATCCTCGCTAGGCCTACAGTTACTTTCTTGGCAGTCCTGATGGAGGCATTTTCCCAGGCTCAGAAAAACAGGTGTTTTGGGTGTGACAGGACATGGAGATTTGTCAGGGCTGAGACACAGACACTTGTACAAAGGGCAAGTCATGGAGCTCCTGATCTATCCAGGGAAGCATCTCAGACGGGAGCTCTGTCTCTGGATTTCTGTGTAAAGGGCTCACAGCTGTCTGCAGTAATGGGCTTCCTTCAGATGTCATCATCTCAAAAGTCTCTTCAAGAGATGGGCTTTTCTATAAAAGAGGTGTTTCCTTATAGGATGGGTGGCTGGTCTAGGGTGTAAGAGGAATGATGACAAGTTTTCAGTACCTGCTGCCGCCAAACTTAGTTATGCTTACTGCACCCTAAAATACCACCATTTGAGTTTTTAATGTGAATATCATCAGTGAGAGTCAAGGATGTTTGTAATTGCCATGGTTTGCATAAGGCCTTCAAAGTTGTGATTCAGGACTTCAGGAGGTCTTCTCCAAAACCTTACTGCGAAAAAGTCATCTTCTCCCTTAGTGAGTGGCATTGTTTAGGGGAGGGTGGGTTGGTGAAAGTTCAGTGTTCTCAGCAGTGGAGGAGTCCCATGTGGCAAATTGCAATGTGAGTTTAAAATCTCTAACTTGCCAGCCATTTCCATTTTCTTTTCCTTCCCCAGAAGTTTTAAACCTTGTTCTAATTTTTCTCTGAACCAAAGTGACGTTTAAAGAACAAAGTCCATTAGAGATATTGGCGCAACAAAGAAAAGGGATTTTAGAAGATATGAGTCAGCTTAGGAGGTCTGAAATGGGAGGTGGATAGGTCTTTCCTTTCTCAGGGGAAAACGGTCATTCTGAATGAGAAGGTAGGGTGTTCTCAAGTGATAGATTAGAAAAGTCTTCAAAAGGCTTAAACAAGTACAGCACCTCTGCATTTCCCAGTCAAGGGTAGAGAAATGTTTTATATAGCATAACAGCATAGCGAGTTAATAAAAAGTAAATTTTGTATAATTTTCCTTGCAAATATTTGGATACTAATGAGAATGCTTGCAGTCCCTAAACTTTTTACTTTTTTCTTTTTGTATTACTGTCTCTCTTCCCTTTCATTGCTGCTGCTTTCTGAAACTTATGTTTTTCCCCCCTCTTAGAGGTGTCAGCAATAGAGGACTCTTCCCATTCATTGACTTAACATGACATGGGCAAAGAGTTACATGGAGCAGAGCAGCAAAAGACTTTCAGTACAAGTGCCTGGAGCTGGTCCTCCTGGAATGCTGATGATGAACAGGTCTGCTGGGGATACATCTGTATTCTTAGGAACAAAAGAAGCCATGGGAATGTGTGTAGGTTAAGATCTGAGACCAGGGTTATACAGAAGTGTTCCCGTTAGAGATTAGGGTGCTGTTTGTTTTGGAAAAAAGCAGTACTGTGAGGTGTTTTTTTGCTTGAGAGTCACTCACATTTAAAGACTTGAGGTAAACCTGCATAAATCAGAGCTCACTGAAGTTGCTTTGATTAAGGTGGCTGTAAGCCATAGTAGATTTACGGCCATAATTTGCACACTATCTCAGTTTGTGATAGACTTATGCAAAATCATAATGAAAACACCTTTAGAATGGATGCTATTCATTCTGATTTTAACGCAGCATATGTCCAAATGGGAAGTGAGGTATTGTTCCTAACTTGTGATAAAAAAAATACTTGAAATAACTATTTCTGGGACTTCAGTATTATCTATTGAATTCATATCTACCCTTGTCATCTGACAGGCTACTAAAACAAGATTCCTCTCAAAATGATAGAAGTGACAGTCATACAATGCATTTCATTATTTCGTTCCTGCCAAGCTCTGTTATGTAGTTAGTTCAGGGAGATTGGGATCTTGCTTCAGCCATTGAAGGACTGTCCTTTGGAAAGGATTTGCAGAATTTGTAAGTGTGCCCATAAACGCCCCGCTCCTCCTCTGTAAGTACGGTAAAATTTCTGTTGCAACCCTACTGTTTTATGTTGGGGAAACAGCATTTTTTCTTATTTCTTTGCTTGTTCCCTCTTTTTGAATCCCCAGCGGTTGTGTTGTACCTAACGGTGAATTCTCTCTGCCACCGCCACAGACCGTGCTTTCCTTTCTCTGCAATGTTGTTATGTAGAATTGCTCTGTGCTTTGTCAGTGTTTGACCCCTTGTAGATGGCAGTGAAGTGAATAAATCATGTATACAGAGACCCAAACTTTGCCCTTAGCTATGCTTGTGAAAACCTGTGGCATTATAAAATTGGCTTGGAAAGACTTAAGAAATCCCACAAGATCCGCTCCACTGAATGTCGCTCTGTAAATGTTAGACAGGGCTGTTGTTTTTGCTCTAGTACATTTTATTTTAAAGCCATACCTGAACTTCAGTCGATGATACTGTTTCATAACATTGAAATAGAGGGACAGATTTGGAGTATGAGATGTGCTGTGCTGTCAGTGGAGTGTGCTACTAAAGCTGTCTTATCTAGGAGCTGTAGCAATGTCTGTACTGCGAGACAGGCATGCTTCTGGTGCCTGGCAGCATTCAATCAACTGGTCACAATGAGACCATCCTCCTCCATGGCCTCACATCTTTTGGGAAGGAACCAGGCCCATCTACTGGCAGGGCTGAGCAGTAGGGGTGCCCAGAGTCCCAGGCCCAACTTGGGGGACACTGGCCTTGTGGTGCAGTGAGTCCCAGGCAGCAGAGGACGTTGTCCTTCCTAGACCAAGAAAACTGGAGTTAGGTCTAGCTGATTGTGGCACCATCCAGTATGGAGCAAGCACAGGGCTGTGGAATGTAAAGGAAAGGTGCTCATGCTGCCTTGGTCTCTAGGCAGTTAAGTAAAGCTCTGGGGTCTGGCTCATGGTGTAACTGTCTGCCCTACTATTTCTGACTACAAAACGTAGCGTAGATGGAGATGTATGTGCGGAAAGCCCCATACCACCATCTTGTTTCATGTTTCATGCAGAACTATAAGAAATAATGTTCAGTCTATAGACAGGTATTTTACTGACCGCAGCATCTTTGGCTCATACACTCTGTGTGTGTGGAGCATACTTCATGCTGCTGGTCCACAAATAACTGAAGAGCTTGAATAGCTGTATCATTCTTCTTTAAAGAAGTGTTGCAGTGATAGACCTGAGCAGATTGAAGTTACAGTCTAAAAACCCTGCTCTGAGCCATTTACATCTCTTCTTGGTTTCTGTGCGTTGTGTTCCTACTGAGACAAGAAAGCATATTATGAATTGAGGAAGTGAAGGAGAAGATAGGATGAGATATGTTA
>JAVSBS010005216.1:0-45279 GCA_033124195.1 Coracias cyanogaster
CATTATGTTGCTTGCTTTTGAACATCAGTAAATGTTTTCACCTTTTGAAATAGTTGAGTATGAGTCCCTCAGCTGACCCCAGTGTGAACGGGCAGATGTGCATTTGGGCTGGAGGGGCAAAAGCAGCTTCACAAGCAAGAGGGGAAACACAATTGTATCAGTCATTTTACTCATATCAGTCCAATTCAGTATTGGGAGGGAGAGTTTTGTCCTGTAATTTCTGTAACTGTCTTTCACGGAATTCCAGTTCCAGTGTTTACCTCCAATAACAGTGGGAACCAGAGACCTCCAGTTGTGAAAGTTAACTGTGTTTATTCTTTAAAATTAAAAAAATCAATCTCTGTTGCACCTGGGATTTGGGATCACTTGTATATGACCATATTTTCCCAGTCCTTTAGCTAACACTCTACCCTTAAACAGCTTCACAGTACATAGCTCTGCCTGGAAAGGCACCACTTCAGCTGCACGAGATTATTGGTGCGGCACCCAGCAAACCAGTGCACAGCGGTTTGAAATACCACCTGTTTTTCTTACTTTGATACCTTCACTCCAAGATCTCCAAACCTGTTGCCTTGCTTCTCAAAACAGGGATTCCAGGACGACATGCGCTGAGCACGCTAGAAAGCTGTGGGCTTCAGATGGAAAGCTCTGGTGCTGGTAAGTTCCTGCAGGTGAATACCCACGTATTTTTTTTAGCCTTTCCTGTTAAAAGCTCACCAAAGTGCTGTGTTTATCCTAGATGCAATTCTCCACAGATTTACTACAATCGGGTGAACTTCACTTGCCAAGGAGACTGTCACAAAACATTTTGCTAGATAGGGTGGCTATAGCCCCAAATGGACAAAAGTGGTGATCTGTGTAACCTGCCTGAGTTTTATTTTATATGGCGCTTGCAGTAACCACCAGCACATAACAAAGGCTACAGTAAGACAAGAGGAACTCGAGCTACCCACAGAAATGCCAGACTGAGGATTCCTGTAAAAGAAGCAAAAAACCTCAAAAAGTGCCATTTCTTCCTCTTCTATTGGGTGAGACAATCCCAAGTGCTGGTTGGATATCCTCTAGTGGAAAGCTGGCAATCCGGTACAGCAACAAGGACTTGCATTCCACTGCTGTTGCTCTCCTGGAACTGCTGAGGAGCTGCAAGGAACAGGTGAGATAAATGCTATTTTATGGCATTAAGACAGAGCATCGGGAACAATCACAAACCCCTCTGAGCACAGTGGGAGCTATATTAGTCTGAGTTAACCCTTGAGGGCTAGAGGACAACCTTCCAGCCTTCTGAGGGTAAAGGACAGAGTGTTTTGGCATTGGCCCTGAAGCAAGGTGGGAGGGAGATGGGGGTTTGGAGAGACTGGTTCTTTCTCACCAGAGGGATGCTCATACCTCACATTGCTGTATTCCCTGAGCCGTAGATCACATCTTTGGTTTATGTTTGCTTCCTGAGAAGTTCCCTTTCATAGCAGATCTTCATTAACAGCCAAATGCAGATTACTCATTACTGAAATAGATAGATATGGATTACAGTAAGTCTTGCAAAATGTATGGGCACGTGGAGACCTCTTTGTCTAGTTGGACCCTGTCAGTTGCCCTGCCAGATTTCCTGGCTCTAGAACATGTTCTTTTGCAACCAAGGTAGTGAAAATGTTTAAAAACAGACATCCACAACAAACAAGTGGCCAAAAAGCCCAGTTAGCCATTCTTAATTATGTGCTGTACCTGTGTTATTTCAGTCCTTATCCATCAGCTGGGACTTGTTAAGCTTATAACCGGAAATTATTAGAAGTAGCTGGCAGTGAAGAGAGAATTCTAGGTGTATTCCCCCTCTCCCTGCCTTTTATTTAATATTAACATAAAGAAGGAAGAATAGTGCAGATCTATCTTTTCAATACTATTTTTCTTATGGTTTTGACATTAAATTATAATTTATAGTATTGTCTTCCTTCAGCAGTCCTCTGATGGTATTCCCAGTTTCTTGATACCTGCTTCTTGACTAGGTCTTACATCTGCTGAAGCCTGAAGTCAGTGGAAACAGGAAGGATTGCAAATAAATGTTATTCAGGAAGTATGCTACAGTTTTGAGTGAGACCTTAGATATTTTGTTAAAGTGAGATCTTGAAGATGCTCTGAATTGGATCCTGTGACATTTGTGAAAATTCTGAATTTCATAAGTGTTTCATTCCTGTATCAGTTCTCATCCTGGCAGCCATGGGTGAAAGGTGCAGACAGTTGAACAACTTTGGCTGGTTCTGTGAACTGCTTTTTTTGAGCCATACAAGGAATTGTCCACCTCTCCTCTGGGGCATTACAGTTTTGACTGCTGTGTTTCAGCGTTGTTTTTCTGAGTAAGTGCCCATAGAGCAATTTAAATACATGCAATACTATGCTTTCATAAATTTGAGGCATGCATTTCCCATGATCCCAAATTTGTAAGCAGTACCTACTGATTCAGCCGCTCAGCTCTCATTAAAGTCCGTGAGTCAAAGGACACACAACATTTTGGCAATCTTATCCCAAATAGCTCCAGGACAAATTTTATGCATGGAAGCTGCTCAGGTGTTTTTGAGACCAGGATAATCTTCGGTTTTTTTTTTTTTTTTTTTAAATAAATAATTATTTGCTTCATATCTGATTTAATGAGACACAACATAGGTTGATTTAATTGCATATCTGACAGCTAATTGACTCTTCAACATAACAAGGCACAATTTCAAGTAATAGATGTTAGAACAACCTTTGATTGCCTTTTGGCCTGACTCACATCCCAAAGGACCCCCGGGCTCTAATGGGTAGGGTGAAGACTTCTGGGTGAAAGCCTTATAGAGGACATAGGTCTACTGAGGAAAGCTCTGCGGAGGGTGGAAACCAGAGGAGGATGAGAGAGATCCATAAGAAACTGCCAAGAGTATAATCCAGCATCTGTAAATGTTCAAAGTCTAATACTACCCCAGTGAAATCAATAGGATTTTCTTGGGATGAATAATAGCCAGTCCAATGATATTATTATGCTGATTAAGGGAATAGTCCTAGGAAACAGAGTCAAAAAGATTGCTTGCATCAGTGCACTAACACTGACGTTTGCAAATACAACAGCTACGAAAAGTTCCAGTAAAGCTAATAGTGCCTGAATCTTGTTAAATTGGATTATGATACACAAAAAATCTCACAGAAGGATTTGGTTAAAAAGAAAGTACACGGTATCTGAAATGAGCTTTCTCACACCTGCCTGTGATGCTTGCAGGCACTCTGCCTTCTATAAATCACAGACTTTCTTGCTTGTGTAACCATAAACATTTTTCTTTAATGTTTGCAGTGATGATTTCTAATTTTCAAATCCGTCAATGAACTTCACTAAACCACTTGTTGAACTTTGCTCATTTACTTCCTCCATGAAGTTCAGAGGTAGATCAGAGCATCTCCAATTTCTGAGGAAATTTGGTTTGATATTTTGTATTTGTAAAACCTTGTGAAGATGAACCAAAGCCACAAACATCAGCCCACATCTAATTCCCCCCAAGTTCAAAGAGATTCAGATCCAGTGCCTAGAACATGTCTGCTCAAAATCCACGCTGGTCTTTCACACATATCACACCCCATAAATGTAAGTCACAGCAGCAATTTCAATGTACTTAAGTTATATATAATTGGCTCCTAAAGCTGCCTGCCACTGAAAACAAGCATATTAAATTCAGACTTACAAAATTCCTTATGTCCAAACCCCATTTAGGTGCTGCTTTTTTTTTTTCCTCCCTTAGAAGCAATGCTGACGTTAGTTTCCTTTCCAGCATAGCTAATAAAGAAAAAACATTTTTAAAGGTCTGGGTCATTAAGCTGTCAGGAAATCTATAAGAGACATCTTTTCTTGTAGACTAGATTTAGGAAGAATTAAAACTGAAACCTTCATAATGACTCTTTAAGTCTCTGAGTAGTTAGAAAAAAAAAAAGAAAAAAAAAAGAAAAAAAAAAAGAAAAAAAAAAAGAAGAGAAGAAAAGAGAGAGCGTACAGAGAAGCATTTTTTTTCAGGCATGAGTATTTTTGCAACACTGTGTGGAATACTGTAGTTGTAAAAAAAAACCAAAATCAAGTAGTAGAGGCCATTAAAACTACCAGAAAACCTTATCAGAACAAATGCTTTACGTGTTTGGTAAAAGATGTATTAATCTCATCTCACAGGAGCTGTCACGATTGCAACTAACCCTGGAGCTGTAAAACGGATTTGATTCCAGAATATTACAAGTTATATCATTATGGGTAAGATTAACAACATAGCCTGATGCAGGTCTGCTGCTCTTAGTGAAGCAAGGATCTCTAGGACAAGAAGCAGCTTTGTAATAATAGCTGTCTTAGTGGAAATAAAAGGGCAAAAGGGAGCACATTGAAATAATTATGGGTAATAGAGAGATGAATGTTCTGAGCAAGGTAGTAGGGAAATAATTTCATGGGGGCAGGTTATAGAAAGGGTTATATCCAAAGTAAGGTAGCAGTTTTAATATTGGAATAAAGTTATATTTCTGTATGGCTGAACGATACACTAGAGCATTGCTTCATCTGTGAGATTTTTCTTTAGAACTCTTAGCAGTACTATTTATTGTACAGGATCCTGTATATGTTCTAATGGGATCCTGTATATGTCCTATTGTCATCCATGTCTTTAGGATGTAAACACCAAAGTACTCGCATGTGTCGACAATGGGAAGTGCATCACATGCTGAGACTTTGGGAGAAATGTTGTTTTCTGTCTAGATTTTTTTCAGGATGAAGCCTAGTACATTGCATTCATGACACTTCCTGACATTTAAATTGGTTTTACATAGAATCATAGAATGGTTTGTGTTGGAAGCGACCTTAAAGATTACTTCATTACAACCTCCCTGCCAGGGACAGGGACACCTTCCAGTAGATCAGGTTGCTCAAAGCCCCATCCAACCTGGTCTTGAAAACATCCAGTATTGGGGCATCTACAACCTCCCTGGGCAACCTGTTCCAGTGACTCACCATACTCCTATTAAAAAGCTTCTTCCTAATTTCTAATCTAAATCTCCCTTCTTCCAGTTTGAAGCCCTCACCCCATCACTAGAAGTTCTAATTAAAAGTCCCTCTCCAGCTTTCTTGTAGGCCCCCTTCAGATACTCGACGGCCCCAGTGAGGTGTCCCCAGAGTCTTCTCTTCTCCAGGCTGAACAACCCCAAGTCTCTCAGCCTGTTCTTGTAGGAGAGATGTTCCAGCCCTCTGATCATCTTCAAGTCTCTCCTCTGGACCTGCTCCAACAGGTCTATGTCTCTCTTGTATTGGGGGCTCCAGAGCTGGATGCAGTACTCCAGGTGGAGTCTCACTAGAGTGGAGCGGGGGCAGAATCACCTTTCCCAACCTGCTGGTCACACTTCTTTTAATGCAGCCCAAGATGCAGTTGGCTTCTGAGCTGCAAACACACATTGCTGGCTCATGTTGAGCTTTTCATCAACCAGCCACCCCAAAGTCTTTCTCCTCAGGACTACTCTCAATTCATATATATCATATTCTTCTGTATTAGTAATCTATTTTTGTAGGTCTGCTATGGATAGCTTTCAACCAAGTGACTAAGTGAGAACACAGCTCTTCCATCATTTACAGGGGTGTAAATCAGGAATACAGGTCTGGAAAACCAGTTTAGGCAGTTGGCATATGGGGGTCTGATTAAGTAGATACTGGATTCCTAGCATTGAACTGGCACCCCTAAAACAGGCAGGAATTTTGTCTTCAACTTTGGCAGCAGCAACAGCAAGGACATCGCTGTGCTGCTTCTTGATGGGCATTGTCACAGACCACAGGGACATCACCTGGGGTGTGGGAACTACATCTGTTAAACAATAAGCCCTGTAACAGATGGTGGGTTCCCCAAAATCATATTTCTGCTTCCAGTTATGCACCTGTGTCATGAGAAAACACTGTGCAACCAGGAGGTAACATGTTGGGATGCTTTTTAGTGCCAGTTTCCATTCAGCCACTCATGGGAAGGACCAGGACAGGGAGGAAGTCCCCCAGGGTGAAAAGATTTTGGGGGGAAAGAGGTACTGAGAGGTTGGATTGGCCATGGTGTGGAGGAAGCGGAGGGAACAGGAACCACACAAGGTAAAGAATGGGATCAAGAACCGGAGCCAGAGGATTTCAGAACTGGATTTTGTATATGTTGGCACTGGGGAAAGAACAAAGCTGCAAACCAACAGAAAGTGTGGAAAAAATATTTCTTTTCTTTTTTTTTTTTCCCTGTACTGAGTGGTTTGAACATTGTCATTCTACTTCTTTACCCCTATTTTTTCAGCTCTTGTTAGTGGGACACATTACAAACCTCACGGGAAGAGAGAGCAGACAATGATGCAGCTTAGAACTTTACTATTAATTAAACAGTGCTACAACTTGATGAAGCTTGTGGAGGTTTTAGTAAAATTTCAATTTCTCATTTGCACTATACAAGAAAGACAGGGAGTAGGATTAAATATGGAACATTATATTATCTCCATTTAACCACACAAATGACATTCATATGTTAGGCCTCTTTCTCTAATTGCATTTTTGCTTCTTTCTTCAGAAACAAAAAATGTCTTGATAAAATGAAACTAATCCTTAAGCAACAGTTTTTTCCTAAGAAAAGCGCTTTCCTAAGAAATGCAATGTTCTTTTCCTCTTGTTGTTTTTTTCCTCTTGTTAGTTTATGTTCTTCTGGGGCTAGGTCAACGTGGATGAGATAATATAGTTCATTTACCTCCACACACTTGCATACTTACAAATAAGTTACAACTGTGGAAGCCAAAAGTGTGTGGTGGGATGGAGAAACGTATTAGACTTAAGGCTGCCAAGATAAGGTCCAATGTTGCAGTTTGGTTTTGCTTTTGAAGATGAAGAAACAATAGTACTGTGAGAATACAGACACATTCCCACTCTATAAATGCCCAAATCATACCAGGGACTCCTGGAGGGAGATTCCTCTGAGACATATTCCCAGGTCATGGCTCTGTGGAAGAGCATTTCTCGTCTAAGCAGCTGGTATTGTGTCAAAACACGTTGTTACTTGAATGTAGGAGAGATCAAGGTCCCACTGGCTTCAGTGGCCTTTGTCCCTGGCTTCCATGAGTCTGGGTTAGCCTTTAAACAGCAAGTTCACTAACACAGAAAGCCTGTTACCTTAAAATGACTCCTTAGGGGATCACATTTAATTTTCGGTATTCTTTAGACCAGAGCACACTACAAATAGTTGGGGAAACGCAGGACTGTCAGGAGTGAAACAGAGCAAGAAAAGCCATGCAAATCTGCAGCTGGAGAGGAAGGCTGATTTTTTTTCTCATGCATGTTGTTTTATCACAAAGGACCAGAGAGAGAGAATACTGGGGTGAATCTGTATCTGAAAGCAGTGACTACTGGGAACAGTTAATGACATTTTTGCTGTCACTTGTTTCTGCAGTCCATTCGGTTTGGTGTCTAGTAACAGTGTGATCTCTAAGAGCTTGCAATCATTACATCTGAGTTCAGCTTCCCAATCTGTATTGGTGTTAACAGGGATCATGCAGCTTAAGAGCCGAGGCAGCATTTTAGAAATGAAGGAGTGTCAGATTGCTGAGTGCATCCCTTGCCAGTTCCCAACAGTAAGTTGTTATGTTTTTAATTGTCAGCCATGACACCACTGCTGCTGGAGGTTTGTCGTGGCACTGGAATTAGGATGGACCGCAAACTCAGTCGTATTTGTTGATCTGCCAGACCCAAGGACAGAAAGAAAATGTAACATGTGAATACCAAGAAAACATGAGAATTCAGGAGAAACCTAGAAGTTCTTCATGCATAGTACACACATCCTACATGCAACACGGGATTAAATCTGTAGTGAAATAACTCCTTCTATGATCTCAGGTTCATAATTCTTTATGGTAATATAAATAATTGCCATTAATAGATTGGGCTTCTCTTTGTTTGTGAGGAAGGATATTTCTCTCTGGGTACAAGAAGTGCATAATGTGTCCTGACATGAGATGCGGGTGAAAGACAGGAGAATAAAACTCAGTTGAATTCTAATACCGAAAGTCTTAGTCAGCCTACTAACTACTGCTAGGTCCTTCTGTCACATAAGAAGCTCCAACAAGTATTAGTATGCACCAAGGGTTTTTCAGAGATAGTGAAAACACTGATGCTGCCCTGCTGTGGTAATTTACACACAGTATATGGTGTAATGGACTTTGATTATGTATACACCTAATTCCCTCCCTGTGATGGACTGTGATCTGATCTACATTCATAATCCTTTTGTAATGCAGTGTGTGGTTGCTGAAGGTTAATTGATAGCAATTGGCTAATAAGGTATTTCACTATTGGAAACAGGTGGCATTCATTTGGAACAGAGACAGTACAGAAGAATCTGAAAACAGTGAAGCAAAGATATGCTTGATAATTGGAGATACGTGATTTAAATTGTGTCCTCAGAGGCAACTTGTTATTGTAAGGAGGGACAGGACATCTTCAGAAATCTAGATGGCTTTTTTTTTTCTGCAGACCTTTTCAAGGCACAGCTTGGATACAGAACAATATTGTCTGAGAAAGAAACACCACTAGTGACTATAGAAATGCAGAAAAGTAGTGGGGACTAAATTAAATCGATATTAAAGAAACTAAATGAGCTTAAGCTATGTAGAAATTGCATCAATTAATTGTTCTTTTTCATTCTTCCCCTGCTACCCTGTCACTGTGTTGTGTATGCAAATTGTAGAATTATCAGGAAAAAAGGAGTGTATGTCCAATAAACATGCTCAGTCTGACTCTTGGATTGCTGTAGGCCAAGCTAGCTTTGCTGTTTAAAACAGCCCTGTCTGAACCACAATGAACACGTAATTGTATCTTATCACCCTCAGCATCAGTGTCTTAACCCTCTGCTTAATTTTTTAAGCTCCGAGGTTTATTTTAGAATCAGGTGTGCAATTATTCTGAGTGTGTGATTATTGTAGCAAAGTGATTTGTGTGAGCTAGCCAAATTACTTTAAAGCCTTAGTGCCTTTATACATTGAATTAACATTTTGTGTTGAATAATTATATGGATATACTTATCTTTTTTATATCATAATCTCTAGATTTTTGGTTTTCTGATACTTTCTATTTTTGACTACACTTAATTTATACTGTTTAGATTAATTTAGTCAGTGATTCCTTAATTATTAGAAACATTGATACAAACTTCAGCACTACATATATATTTATGAGTGATTAATTAATATTTTGAGACTATAAGCAACTTCTGATTTTTAAACCCCAGTAATAGTAATTTGAATAATTTAAAATCTTAAACCTAATTACTACAGAGTCAAGAGAACACGTCTCTATGCAAGACAAAAGATAGAAATTAAAGAAGGAAGATCAGTATAATATTATTTGTACATTTGTGAGGTTTTGTAACTCCTTCAGAGGATCTCACAGGATTGTTTCTTGAAAATATTATCTGTAAAACATGTTAAAGCTTCAGTGTCAACACTTACAATTTTGGGTGTAGCACACAAGGTCAGCTACTCTTCAGCTGTGGTCGAAAGATGGACATTTGGGTTGGAAACAATTTTGGGTTTTCATGCTGAAAGAAAAATAGCAAAAATCACTAGGGATCAGTATCTATGCGTAGGCACACAATGCAGACTGGCTGAAACTCTTAAGAGAGTGCTTTGTGGAGATGGGAGTTTAATGTGGAAGATCACGGTACTGCTGCTTCTCATCTCACCCCATCACCGGCAAAGGATTTCCAAAGGCTGCAGTGCCTTTGCTAGGACCAGCATGGTCTTCCCCTGCCCAGAGTAGAGACATGGGAAACAATTCTTGAATTAAACCCCCAACACAAAAGCAATCACATCACAAATAGAGATCCCTCAAATATATTATGCATGGGCTAATTAAAACTGTGACCTGGAATTAACGTGCAGAGGACTGGAGTATATCACATGCTGTACACTATCCACGAGTGGTATACAAGGGCAAATATTACTAGAGTAGTACCATGTTAATCTTGTTAATTCTTACCTTGTTTAACTAAGGGAAGGGCCTCCACTCCACTCCGCAATTTTGACATTCCATCAAAATTTGTGTGTGTAACCGGTAAAGTATCTTACAGGTGCTGGGATATTAAAATTTTGACAGTTCATATTTACATTTCTTTGGTATCTGAGCAATTGATATTTAAGGTTTTATTAATGGGACAATTAAAACACCCCCTGTCTTGGGGAACCAGGTTACATATAAGATTTAGAACTCTCCGCAGGAAAACATACAACCTTCCTGTACAACAGGCAACGTCGCAGTAACACTGTTCCCACCATGTCAAAGGGCTTTTGGCTAGGATTTGATCTGGAGCATTCAGTGGTCAGGATCCACCGCACCAGCACGCATCTCACTGTATCCGTGCAGTCCCTGCAAGCACAGAGCTTTGTTCTGTCTGCACAAACAGAGCCTCATCTGGAAGGGCACATGATTTTTCTCCCAACAGATCAGAATGGAGGGCGTCTGTGCATTGGAAAAGAGGGCTGAACTTATGTTTGTCTACCTGTTGCTGACCCGTTCTCTGCAGACACTCCAGAAACCCTCTTTGGGTGGAGCTGCACCAGTGCTGCAGCTCTGGCTGAAACCAATTCCTCTCTGGTAAGTCGGTAGCAGCACTGACATTTAGATAATTTGTTTTTAGATAACTTGGCCTTATCTCGTTCATTCTAGGCTGCCTAACTTTTCTTATTGCAAACATTGCTTCCATGATTTCTTTTTTCCTCTGGATTTTGGGTTGCAAGAAGTATCTATAATACTCAAAGACTCTTCAAAGCAGAAATCTGCAGACCCTGAATGGGTTCCTAACCCTATGGGCCTCTGTAAGTAACTGAACACCTAATCACTCCAAATAAAACTAATTGCTACTAAGCAATACTATACCGAAACATGGCACTGTCATAAATTGATATGTAAACTTTAGTAGTGCCAACAACAGCTGCTTTATTAGAGTTATTATGACCATCTATCAAGGCTCAATGTCTAAACCGTCTTCATGGATCATTTTTCCCTGGTCAAGCCAGCCAAAATTCTCTGTCCTAGCATGCAGCTAGTGCTTCGTATTTAAAAAAAACTTTGGAGCATTTAGATTTCTTTTCCACGTCTTTAAATTTCTTTAGGGAAATGCTTTAAATGTACACTGTTTGAAGAGCTCTCTGGCCTTCCTGGTTCAGATGGGGTAGACAAAATGAGTGAACAGCATTTTGATAAACTATTGACCAGTTCTAACTCTAGAAAAAACAGATATTTCAGTGAATTTTTTTTCTTGAAACACAGAAAAGTCAGAAGTTTTTGAGTGACAAGTCTGATATCTCAATTTGCTACTGCTGCTTTTGCGTCCCTTGAGATTGTGGTGTGGGTTCAACCCCATTTTATCTTCAATCTGCTTCAATCATGCCTGCCTCAGGTGCTTTCATTGCTCAAATCTGCTGTGTAAATTTTCAAGTTTCTGACACCCTTTGCTTTGCTTCTCAGATGTCTAAGCAAAGCTGGCCATTCAGGGGTTTTTATATTTCTAATATTTTGTACTGCAAAGTCTAAAGATGATATCTTCTCCATTTTTTTTACTGTAACACACCTTTTTTTTTTTTGCTTTTAACAGAGCCAGCATGAAAAAGGAAGTTCCCTTCTTCTGACACTGCTTAGGGACTCCCTGAGAGAGGCACTCGTGACTCTGCTTCAGGTCAGTTTATTCAGACTCTCTATTACGACTTCATTTTTAGAACATAACTGCGTGATTTCTGACTTGTAGCTGCAGCAGACACTGCTGCTGGTGAGCACAATGCCAAGGAAGACTTTAGGCAAATTCAGCGAGGAAATTAATTATGGACCTGCCTAGGTTGAATTCCGTGACCTGGAAATGGCACCTATCCACACTTTATTAATAAACTCTGCACGAGCCATGATTTGCTTTGCCTTTGTTCTCTGCTGTTCTGGTGTAAATCAAATAAATAAGCATCGAAAGGCAGGAGCTAATGTTCCCAGGTCTCCACTGAGTTGGCTACACAAACTCAAATATGTGAGATGTGAACCGAGACCACCGTGTCTACCATGCTGACTGTGATGCTCAATGAGCTCTCGCTGCCTTCATCTCCAGCTGCAGTTTGTTTGACAGTCTCATGAATTGATGGGTTGGTTTGTTTGTTTGTTGTTGCTTTTTCCAAACCGTGCTTCTTCTAGTGAGGTAAATAACAGGGAGGCCTATGATAAATTTCACACATCACCAGCATGATTGCAGAGGCCTATGGTCAATTCTTCCTCTTAAGGTATATATTGGCGCTTATTCTTGGGTAAACCAGATGTCGCTCCTAAGTGTCATCATAACCTTTTCTCCAAAAGAACAACCTCACTTTCCATCCATATTTTTTCTAGTCTATCAGAACACCCAACTCCTCGTAAGTCAGCTCAAAACCTTGCAGTATTTTGGTGAGTTTTTAAATCTGTTTGTGTTTAAATTCGCTGTGTTCCATATTACTGCCCTGTTTCTGTCCTGGGCACTTCAAGCCTGTTAGGATCTTTTTCAAAGAGAGAACGTGCAGAGGAGTGTGTTGGTTTAGTTAATTAAAACTCATAGTTTCATAAGATCAGTGGACTTTGAGGTATCCCTTTGCCAAGGTATTTTCAGGGGGGTTACAGGGTAATGTTGAGATAATGACAGTGGAAATAATGTAGTTGTCAAGAATTGCAGATATGCCTGACTCCTCTCATGTTATTAGGAGATTCTTTCTTTTTATCTCTTCTCTTTTTTTCACTCACCTTCCTCCCTGAAATATTCTTATCCAATGAATGCCCAAACATGTAATTTTAGATTGTGGGCTTTTGGTATGTGAGCATGCACTGGTGGTAGGGTTTCTGTATAATGACTTGATAAACCTGTCAGGATTTTACTAGCAATGCATAATAAATGTGGTTATTATAGAAGTTATCCTTTTTCCAACAGTGGCTATTGGATATTTAGCAGGTTAGGAATCTTAATTCTTCTGTAATTCTCTTTCTCTCTTTTCTCCTCACCTTTTCTCTTCCTCTTGATTGATTAAGGACTTCAGTAGATTGTAGTATCATCTCTTTCAGCCTTTGGGTAGTAAAAAACACTGATGGTAGATATGCGGATTCTTGTAAATATTAATTTATTTCTATTTTTGATAAAATTATTTGAACTGCACACATTATAAACTGCTTAGAATGCATTTCAATTAAATTTAAAATGCCTGCTAATTAATCTAGTTTGTTGTTATATTACATTACTTCCTTCAAACTTCAGTCCAAACCTATAAGTCCCCCTTCAGACACTGTTGTTTCCCAGAGGAAACGCAATGCTGTAGAAGACTTTTGGAAGCTGCTTGTGCGTTCTTCCAAACATCATTAATGATCTGGCCGGGGGATCGGGCAGAAAGCCACAAGCCGTTTACACCAAAGACCTTCGATAACACAAGAGCATGCGTTTCCTGAAAGCCTCTGCCACAGTAATCTTCTAAAGAGGATTATGCATTTTAAACAACCAATTAGGTGCGATTAGGAAGAAAACCTCAAACCATCTGAATGACGGGAGAGAAGGAATGCAGGCAAACTGACAGCTGTTCAATGGATGAACAAAGCACCATAAATGGTCAAGAAGTTACAAGCAGAGGGAAAAGAATGGGCCCATGAAGGGAGAGGTAGAAATGGCTGGTTTAAGGTCAAGCTTCGAACCAGTAGCAGAACTCCACTAACCTGGGTCCCAAACCAGAACATTAAACTCTTCTGCCTTCTCAAAAATCACAGGAAAAATGCCGGCTTTGCATGAAGGAAGGAATAATTTACTACTGAGATCTATGTAAATGTTTTAAGTACCACATGAGAGATCACAAAACACAAACTTTTAAAAATCTTTCTGCCTTTTCAGCTATGACTTTTGTACCAATTATTGTGTTTTCTTTATGCAGCTATATGAAAGCTGTGAAATGCTATGACAAGAGAACAAAATTTTGCAGCCTCCACTCCTTCCCTTTATCCCTGTGCAGCAACCCACACACAAACGGAGATTCTTCCATGCCTTTTATAGCTATCACTTACTATTTGAACATTCAAATGGGAACATCTAAGTCTATTTAGCAAACACTACTTGTAATGTTCATCTTAAAAGGCAAGGTTTACTCTTTTTTTTCTGATTAATTTCTAGGTAGAGAATACAGCTGAAATGATATCTATGCATAGCTTCAGATGGTCCTTTCAATAATCTGAGTATCTAAAAAATAGCACATTTTTGCAATGAAATATTTTCAGTCATTTTAATATTGTTTGAGAAGCAGCATGTGGTGTTTGTGCTTGATTTTGTTTGGTTCTTTCCTCTTTTTCTCACGGAAGCTAATTTGAGGTTGGGATAGAGACATAATTCTTCCTGTTGTTTGCCTGCTCTGCAAGCAGTGGAGATGGTGCCTTTCAGTTTGTGTCTGAGACCTTGGATGTTTCAGCTACACGCAATATCTCTGTCCTGTAGTATTGCAACCAACCTTGATTTTATCTTCCCATTCAGAAACAAGCAAAACAAACAAACAAAACCAAAATAAACTGCCACCACCAAGAAAAGAAAAAGACAGAAAACAAACGTTTTATTTCAGGAATTTGCACAGAAGTGCATGATCTTGTCCTGATGTGTAATCTCTTAGAATCAGGTTTCTGCTGGAAGCCAGGGTCCAGACCTGCTTCTTTTGCAACTTGCTCTGGATTTGTTTCTTTTTTTCTTTTTTTCAAAGCAGTTCCTGCATCCACAGTTTTGGGGGAATTTATGGCTCCTAATTATTAGTTGGATTTTGCGATTCCTTAAAGGAAGGTGTTTGAAAACTATGGTAACTTCAAACAAACAGACCAAGCAAATGAAGATATGCAAGTGTGTTTTTTTCAGAAGCCTTTCCAGTGAATAATGCTGAAATGTGCAAAGAAACAAAATTAGGTTCAGTAATTGCCCTGGAGCAAACTCATCTGTAATAAATAATGTCTTTAATCATTGAAATTTAATTTTCAGAACATGCGATGCTATTCACCTTTCCATTGAGAAAACTGTAAATTAAATCTAGGTCTCTGCTGAAGTCCTGGTTGACAGAGGTGATCCTCTGAAATCCATTCAAGGTACTTTTATTCTGAGTGAATGTAAGTTTGATTGCTAATGCAGGCTTCAATGGCAAACATCTATTTCTAAATAAATCCCACACTGGATTTCTGTACCTTTCCTCTCTAGGGATGTTTCAACTTGCACAATTTTATTACTAAAGTGGCACACATATTGTAAACTGCTAGGATGACAGTCTATTAGCTGAGGTTCTTCAGTGCAGACTATCAGATCCCAGAGAGTGGGATAACATCAGATGTAGTAAATACTCTCTGTATTGCTTGTCTGTTTCTGAGTATTCTTTAAATAGTGAAGATATAAGTAGTGGTTTTGCCTCCTTTGTCTTTTGCATCTACATAGGTTGGGTTTTGAGCATGGAAGGGTGTTAGTCAGGCCACAACCGTGCAAACTTCTCTGTGTTGTGTTAAAACAGGGATGTAGTCACTTTGGTCTGCTGATTCACCGCACCCTCATCAATTTGCCATTGTGTTGTAGATTTAGCCAGAAAGAAATCCAGGAGGTGTTTGCCAGCTTCTTATCTCCATTAACCTGATATAAGCCAGGAGAAATCCCGTTGAACTAAACACAGTCATTCTGCTTTAGCCACCTCGTGGGATTCAAGTCTTACCCATTCTGCCGCGGTGGGTGAGCTAAGACCTAACAGTGTGAGCAAAAGCCATGCAACTGAATAACCTTTGCATGGTTGTGAAATAGTCCTTAACTGATCATAATTTTGGAGGCCTTATTATATTATTTGTTAATTGATACGATTAATTTGTTAGTAATGTGATTAATTCTTGCCAAGCACATATGTTCTTCATCAAACTGGTGTAGCAGACACTTGAGCTTTGGCATTGATCTTCGCTGTGACAGGTTTTCTCTTCTTCCGTGCAGAAAAAAGGAATCTATATCGCATATTACCTTACAGCATTAGTTTTCCATGCCACAGTGAGGAAAGCATTTATGATCTCTTACCAAACACATGCATGAGGAAAATGAGTTGAAAAGGTGCATGGCAAAAAAATGCAAAACATAGCTGACAGGCTTTTGCAGTATGCAGCAGCTATTATTTGAGTTACACATAAATAACAATTTTAATCTTTAATGAAACATAACTGACTTCTGTTTTATTCCTGGCCAATAGATGAGCTCAAGATGCACAAAAGTGTGGTGAACCCAAGGGATTTACAGAGCATCATAAAAGCATTTTACTGTGCACTCCAGTGCTGTCATCCACAGCTAGCTAACAAATAAGATAGGTTTTTAATATAATCCACCATGTCCCCGCCAGTGCTCCTCGCCTGTTACGTCATCTTGCTTTGGGCCAAACGTTTGTTTTCCCCAGATGGCCATCGCAAAGCTGCTGACAGCTCTCCTGACTGAGAAGCTGTAGAACAGCAATCTTCCAATTCATTTAGCACTACTGACAAAAGAAAAGCTGTTGATGTCCCGATGCGAAAGCACTCCATCAGGCATTACATAGTGTCTGTGTTGTCAGCATGTTTGGGGCATGATAAGTCATAGCACATGCTTTTTGACATCTTCCTGCCTTTCACTGCAGTGTAGGATTTCTTGGAGTTGGAATTCAGGTGGCAGAAAAGATGTAAAAAGCCAAGTGTGACATCATCAGCAACTGGTAGCAGTCATGGAATCATAAATAATATTTCGTAGACTTGGGTGAAAAATAAATCCTCTGAAAGATGTGCACTGCAGTTCTGCTTGCCTAAACTTTTGCCCTCTAGAGCAGCCTGAGTTGTGTGGGCTTTTGAAACTGATATCTATCAGACCTATTAACATCTAGGGAAGCCGTTCTTCTCTGAGTGCAGGAAAAAAAAAAAAGCTTGCATTAGTCAATAAATATTTTTCCATCCTATCCTACCATATCCACGGAGTACAGGTGGATTAGGAAGCAGCTAAGTGCCCCTATTTCTGTCGCAGCCTAGTGGGATGGGAGCAGGAAAATGCCAAATTCCTGCTCCACACAAGAGAGGCTCGGTAGACTGTGGGATATGGTGTGAGGTTGCTTCATCCTGTGCGTGGGATGACTGGGGCAGCAGCAGTCACGCTTGCTGGGATACACTCTGGGCCTCACCTTCCTACCGGGGGCAGCTGAAGCAATCTGCTCCCTTTTATGAAAATTAGATGCAGCTGTCGGGCTCCTGGCAGCTTGTTAATGCAGCCTTTGCTTAGAAAGAGTCTGGATGCCTCTGCTTTAGCATTTTGCTGCCAATATTTATTTTATAACATAATTGTGGTTTTTTAAACAATATATATGTTAAATAATTTCTTCAGGGTGTCACCGTCAACTGTTTAAAAAGTTGAAATAAGTGCAGGGAGTTTTTGCCTCAAACTTGTTATGATACATTAATGTACTGGCGGTGATTGTAATTAAGATTATTCTATTTGTCCTCTGTTACTGGCTGATTGAGCAAGGAATATCCAAGGTTGTTGAGGTGATCCGCAAAAGGTCAAAGAGTCACTCTGGCACAAGCAGTGAGTGGTCCTCCCCTGGTCATCTGCCCACCACAGTCATTATGCGGTTTAAATTGTGGCTATCGATGCCTTGTAGCGGCTCCAAGTAAGCGCAATTATTTCAACTGTGTTATTTCAAGTGGGATGAATCTCAGTGCCTGAGTTCAAATTGGGTTTAAAACATAAAACAAAAATGCAAAAATCGAGTAACCCTTCCACTTCCTGATTCTCCAGCTTCCAAAACGCTCCCAGTCTCTCCAGCTCTCCAGCTGATGGGTCTTTCCATGGCTTAAAGACCCTTGAAAATGACTTTATTTCACCACAGAAACTGTTGTGGTGGAGCTGGCACCTTTGTAGTTGCCAGATAAAAGGGCTGATAAACCTGTGTAGGCAGCATCCCCAGGACTTTCTTCCTAATGTTACTTTTTGCTGTGCTCTTCCAAGGGTTTTTGCATTACATATAGTCCTTTTTTGATGAGAATAGTTAGGATGATGGTAAGAAAAAATAAAATAAAATGTGATGTAGTAAACAAGAGACCCTGAACACTAGGATAACTACAGTAAGATCATTACAGTAGGGTCCAAAAGAAGATAAAGTAACATAAAACTCTGTCTGTGGCAGTGATGAAGCATGAAATGTAACCCTGGAGATTTCACACTAGGTCTGTCTGTGTCTGTTAAATATCCCCTTTTTTCTTCTATTTTGTTTTCATTCTGTTCTGTTCCATTCCTGTAATTTGGCTGTTGGGGTTGTCTTGTGTATTTATCACCCAAATCCACCTTAAAAGTCAGGGCAGGCCATTTTTAGAAGCATTTATTTGTCAATATATTTTTGTTTTTCTTTCCAACTGTCCCTCACAGGTCAATAAGAGAATGGTTTGCCATGCTGATTGTGTGAAATGGGAGGTTCAACATAGCTACCCAAAGAAAGCCCACAGAATAGTTGTAGACAGACAAATTGGAAAAAAAAAAAAAAAGGAAGAAGAAAAAGGAGCAAGTAAGGATCAAGTTCTGAAATGAAAGAGTTCAGCTGAAAATAAAATATGGATTTTTTTCCTTTTTGCTTCCAAACTTGATTTATGGAAATATATGAGCAAATCACTTGCACAAACAGGACTGCTTTATGTTGAATACATTGTAATTTTAGACTATGATTCTAAAGAAATATGTTTGTTCCTGAAATGCAGAAGCCAGCCAGCAACTGTACTCACAGCATTAAGTGATAGAGAGCTCTTTCCTCCAGCTGAGGGGCTGCTGCAAAAGATCTCAGCAGAAGTTTTTCAGGAAACTAGGGGAAGACATATGAGTGTTTTCCCTTATTCTCATGAAGTTCCCAATGCAGAATAGCAATCCATACTTGGTTATTAATTCCTCTCACAAGACACACAATGAAATGTGGCACCTTGGCCAAAAGAGCATGGGCTTGAGATGTTACCTTGCAAAGTTCTTACTAATGTAAAATAGAAAATGTTTCTATTCATAGCATACCTTATTAAAAGTGGAATTGTTTTGGAAGCGTAACCCTCTGGGAGCTAAAGGTTAGATTGTTTGTAATGTAAACCCTTTTATTTTAGCTGGTGGCTTATATAAATGCATGGCAGGGAATTGCTAAAGTGTTATGTATAGCATTTGGTTTCCAAGATTGGCAGATATTACCTGAAATGCACGACATTACATGAACATCCTTTTTTGCTCGTAAGTTTTGAATTTTGAAAAGTCTGTTGTTCCTGGGTGGTCACTGTGGAGATAGCTTCAAGCATACAAAATATAAAAAGTATGCATGAAATATGCCAGTATATTAAGTTAACATCCTGCAAAAGCTCCCTTTTAAAAATCCAGATGCTTATATTGCTTTTGACAGACTCTAGGCGGTAAAGTTTTAACTTTAAAGAAGGGGCTTTCTGTTTCTGTTTTCAAGTTAAAAATAATGAAAGGAAAACACACTGAAATTCCCACATTATTAAATAAAACATTTAAGTGGCATGGGGCCAATCATTGTCACGCCATGAACAAATGCCTTACGGTAATATGTTCCATAACTGTTTGCTAAAAACTACCAAATTTAACACATTTGCACATGATTAGACACAATAAAAAGTTACTTATTGAAGCCAGTGCCACACTAGTGTTACTTGGGCCCAGGGGGAAGGAAACCTCAAGGAGAGGGGTGGTGTGAAATGGGTTCCATGCTGTGAAAACAGACCTTCAGGAGCGTCACCAAGTGACGGACTTGGCTCCTGTGGCCCAGAGTTCATGAGGCTGCCCCTGCGCCAAGGAGTAGGGCTGAGTGGACATGTAAGGGGGAAGACCTGGTGATGCAACCGATGGTCTTGAGGAGGAGTTACCCAAGAACTGTGCTTAAAATGTTGTTTTGAAATGCCCCTCATTACCCAGGGACTGATCTACCAAAAGGGCACATAGCAAAATGACCAGGCTGTAATGTTGTTCATGAGCATGGTGATGTGCAGTAAGGCATGAATTTAGTGCTGTGTTTTCTGAAAACCATACCCCATACACACCTTCTTTACAGTTATTTCCCAAAGGCCCATATGGGACATTTAAAAGTAGAAATCTCTCCTACCACAAAATGTAGCTGTACACGATGCTAACTTTGAAGAAGTGATTGTCACCAAAAGGAGTTAACCAAACAAAGCGATTCTGTGTCTTTTCTGGTGGTGCCAGAAAGTGGAGAGAATGAGCTATATTTTATCTAGAGCCCTACTCATCACTTGGGACAAGTGACTGGACAATGTTTCAAAGGTGAAAGATGACATTATTGGATTCCAGCTGCTTAGAAGGAACGGCTGCGTTTGCCTGAAAGTGCCTTTCAGCTGACTCTTCCTTGAGGGGAAATCCCATTCCCATGGAGGGGACTCTTCCCAAGATGTAGTAGCCAGCAGTACTCTGAATCTCAAAGGAGACCTTCACAAGCCTTTGAGAAACATTCTCCAGGGCCTGGGCCCTCTAAGGGTATCCTTCTGGAAAGGGCTGTCAGGATTGTCTGCATTCTGCACTTGCACTTCCTTGGTTACCCTGGAGGTACAGGGCCAACTCGGCTTAGCAGTAAAAGAAAACAAAATTTTTTATTCAGTCAGACTAAAGGTCAGATTCAAAACAAAAGTCCATAAGCAAAATCAGATATCAGTTATAGTCCTGGTAAGCTTATTAAATAGATAACTGTCCTCCTGTTTAAGCTTTTTATTTTCCAGGTTTTTTTTAAATTAACCATAGGTACCTGGCTTTTAGAAGTGGGACCCAGAACACACCATAATGCCCACTGGCGAATGCAGCTGCAGTCATGTATGTAAGGAAGGGATGGACATGAGTCCCCTCCTGCTGTTGGCAGCTCTCTCAGATTGTTAATTAATCCGTAATCGTTAACTAGTAAGTGTGACGTGAAAGGCAGCTTTTATCTAGGAATTGCATATGTGACTGCCATTTAGTTACTGTATGAAAAGTACAGAGAAACATGCAACCTCAAATTAGTAGGAACAGCTGGAGTCAGAGGAAGGTTTCTTTTTAAGTAGAAGTATGTATTTGATATATTTATATATATGAAATAGGTAGGCCTGGTGACAGGGTTGTGAGGCCTCGTCTCTTGCCTTGAATAATTTTCCCAGCTTGGAAAGCCCATTTGTGTTGTGGTGAAAGAGTGAGTGTCCTGAGACCATCTCCTCTGCAGCCTGGGAAGCACAACTGCCTTTAAACACCCAGGCTTGTGCCTTTGGCTCAGAAGCATCTTGGATTCAGCAGGCTTTGTGCCACCCTCTGCATTTAAACTCCTCTGAGCTCAAATTGAAAAAGTCAATAGTATTTTGTAACCTCATTGTAGCTTTACTGAAGCCTCCATTGCCTCTTCTGCTGCCTCCCTGCAAAAATTCCAAATGGTAAATTGTGCCTTTATAGACCATATATTAATCTCTCAGTGAATTACTATTTTATAATATTCGACAATTATTACTCCTTAGTTCATTTTCTTGATATTAAGGTAGGGCTCAGTGCTCAATATAGCCAAATTTATTTGAAACACTTGAAGAAGCTCACCTTGATACTCTCCATCTTTCTGCGACAGCTCATTATAATGAGGCTATAGATTATTATAGTTATACTTGAAGCTTACATATTTCTTCTTCAGTTTTCCCCAAATGCTTGAAGAAACACCAGCTGGTATTAGGTAACTTAGCTTTATTCCCGTTTTCTTATTCATGCTGAGGAGCAGCTTAGTGTGGAAATAATTCCTGTTTTTATTAGGATTGTTTGTGAAGTTATAAATCTACAAAGCAGCACGCAGCGGGAAACAAAACTGCACTTCGTCTGATCAATGTGTTCTGACATTTCCTCTTTGACACAATCTGGCCATACCCTGGGACCTCTGAGGGCCCTCTCGTTCCAGATGTGCCCCCTGACCAGCCTCCATCTCCCTGTTTGGATAAGGCTCAGATGCCTTTCCCTGCCCTGTTTCCACGGAAAGGAAATGTGGATAAATAGGCTGAGAGGAAGAGAGCCATGTCATGCTCCAGCTGATCCCTCAGTCCAGGTAACTGGAGCAACAACATCACAAGAGGGTTACCTGCAGCCTAGGGACAGCCCAAGTATTGAAGCGCCTCTTTGCGGAAGTCTCTGCATATTTCCTAGACTATGCTGTGAGGACAACTTACTTGTTAAGAAACATGTCAAATCCTGGTATTTGTCTTTAAGGGCCTCAGTTCCTGATGGCCATCTCTCACATTTCAGCAGTACTGAGGTCTAAGAAGTCCATTAAGTGATGGGAGTGCTCAAAACTCATAATTAGTTTATCTTATATTGAATACTTGTAAGAAGAGGTATGATAAATAGTGGTGGTTTCGCAAAGCTTGGCTCTGTTTTGGGCAGAGCCATCATACTGTAACCAGACACTATCAATCATGCTCCACTTTTTGGAAGACCAGTACCCTTAATCTTAGCGGTTGCTTCAGGAGAAGTTTATTTAAGAAGGAGCTTATTTTCCTCCTGTGTTTTCTGCAATAATATCTGCCTCCTCTCTGCTCTGTGTACACAAAGCCTGTGATTACTTTGAGGGAGATTGTTGGAGGGAAAGGAAATCAAATGGGAAAATACTTATGAGAATGACATAGGAGCTTGGTTTCCAAATGAACAACAAAAAGCACAAATCAGCTCTGAGGACAAGGCTACAGCTGCCTCCAGCTTGCTCACCTGTGAGGACTGTGCCTGTTTCTCTCTCAGCTGACAAGGAGAATAGATAGGTCTCGGTCTTGAAGAATCACAAGCCCAGCCCAGGAGCTTCTTTGCTGTGAAGCTCTCCTACCTTTACATCCTGGTCTGTTTTCTTTAAAATAGGATGAAGTAGCTAAAAAAAGTGAAAAATGTAATCTCTCATCCAGTTTGTCTTTAAAAATTTTTTGAAATATTATTCATCTGGATATACTCCTGATGCAAAACAATTAGTTTGAATCTTTCTGAATTTCTTTAGTCTTGATTCTCCATTTTTCAAATTCTAAGAATGTCAAGACTACAGTTGTAGTCTTTTTGAGGGAAAAAATGCCATATGAAACTTCTTTTTTTTCCTGCAACTAGGACATTCACATTTCTCAATCACTTGTTCTGATCTGATATTGATTTCCTTTAGTATTTCTTCTTCCTCCTTAGGGAAATAAATCTGTTGCTGGTATCTATCAGCCATTTTTCCCTTTGATAAAAAGAATTCATATAATTCTTAAGTAATGCTAAATCTTCTGTCAACAAATTAGTCTTGTCATCAGCCATAAGGGGCCTCATGATCTTCTGGGTGACCTCTTGCTTCTAAGATACTTGAGAAAAAAAATCCATGCATAATAATTCTTGACTATTCCTGTAATGTTTGTACTTTTATTTGCAACTTTTTATGATGTTGTGAAGCAAACAGGATAGATTTTTTTTCTTCTCAGAATAAAACTGGAAATTTTAAAAAATATCCTGCTTGTGAGTATAATGGAGGGGCTTAGGACAGCAAATGAATATATGTGTAAGGTTAATTCAATATGTGCAGCTTAATTCAGTAAAATCAATAATTTAGTGGCTAGAGTGCTCATTGGAGACCTATGGGGATATGGGATCAAGTTTCTGACTTTGTCCCATTCCAGACAAGTGCCCAAATCACTAGATTATATAATCAGTCTATCTTTTTCTAGTCAAATAATTATTTATCCAAAGTTCATCACCAGTACAGAGAAATCAGTTTAATACCTTCCCACAATTCATACGTATGTCCCAACTGTTGGTTATTAGCCATTCTTTCTACGTCTTTTGACCAAAACTTTAATCAAGAGCTGTATTTGCATGATTGAAATAGGTTTTGACACTTTCTAACAGAAAATGGTTCCTTTGAAAAAAGCACTTTTTATCCAGTCTTCCCCATCTCATGACATCACTGGATGTTTTGCTGCTTACATTTAGTAGGCTCGGGGCTTCAGTTGTATTAAGATCTCTTTCTTGAGAGTTGCTTTGCATGGCTGGAAGCACAAATATGAAGAACAGGCTCCATGACCAAAGCCACAGTTCATTACAGTTCTACATTGTGCTTAAAGGATGTGTTCTTTTCTCGGCACTAATTGTGTTTTTCTTTTTTCCTTCTGATTTCATACATTCTAAACTGCTATTCCATACACCATTCAATCTCGGTCATGTTTAAAACATGGCCTCTTCGCATACAGTATTTTTCTCTCTCTTTTAAATTATTTTTAACATTATTTGTCATTTTTCACCTATACATTTTTCATGAAAAAGTACTGTTTGCTTCTAGTTAACATGTAACTGGAACTGTCATATCTAATGCTTTAGTAATCTCTGGATGCACTATGTTGGCCTGAGGCTGCTTAAACTCAGGCCTCATGCTGTTGTAAGAGTACTTCTGTCAGGCTTTCCAGATTTTCAGTGGTGTGAGCTTGCAGATTTACCTCTTCATCTCCAATATGTGTCCAGCTGATTCTTAAAAACTCTGTCAAAAATTGCTATCATTTCACAAATTATAAAGGAAAGCACAACTCTGTACCATGTGCTCGAAGCTATTGCTTGATTTATTTCTTCCACTTAATATGCCCCAGATTATATCCAGTACTTGAATACTCCCATTTCTACTCAGTTTTCTGTCTCCTTTCAAAACCATATTAGTTTATTGTTGCCTCCTGCTCTGTTCCATCTACCATCTTACTTCCTTTAACTCAAGTTTTGAACCTTGGTAATTGTAACCAGCTGGTAATGTCTCCTGGGGCACCTGCCTTGGTAAATTTTGCTTGCTTTTAGCACCCGGACACATTCTCCACCCTGTCCACTCTCTGAAGAGCAGAGATTTGAATGGGGTGGGACAGGAGAGTAACAACCGCACTTTGCTTTCTCTTGAACTGGAAGTTTTCATGATCAAAATTAAATGCAGAGCAATTTTATTGTGTGGTCTGTATAAGATATTAGAACAAAATTTTCTCTTTGGGCGTTTCCTCCTTTCGGAAGTCACCATGGTGGCAGGTTCAGTTTTCGTGAACATTGCCCCAAACAATTGGCTTCTGTTGGTGTTAGGTGAATAGGTTGTCTCTTTTATTGTGTGTTCTGTGATGGGATTTCCTCTGGCAAAAATAAAAAAGGTTTCCATGCAGCAGCACTTCTGAAAAAGGACAATATACCTCACTTTACAAATTTCTGTTGTTTCTGCATCTTTTGTTCACTTGAAAACCATTCTAGGTCACAGAAGTATAGTCACCATCATACCAACTACTGAAACAGTCATTTGTATATTTGTATATTCATATGTTACAGTTCTTGTGCCTTTTTTAGCTCTAACTACAAGCTTCAATCCTTTTTTTTTTCTCCTATAAATAACTAAATAGCAAAAAGCAGGAGTTGAAGAGCTGTGAATTTGATTAATAGTATCATCCATGTTGGTTTAAAGCATGTGTAATCATACATCCACCAAGTAACTGGCTTGTATGGGAGCACAAACAATTTCATTAATTGTATTTGATTAATTAATTGATGCCCTTAATTTTAATAATTGTACTTCATAGGTTTGCTGCCTGAAAGAAAAAAATCATTAATTAAATACAGAATCTGTGAATTTACAATGTTTTACTTTAGATATGTTTGAAAGCGTACATTAGTTATAGGTAATAAATGTAAAACATGAAACTTGTCTAATTAACTTTGGCTGTACAGGAAAACTTTCCTATGAAACAGTTGCCTTTTCCTGCTGTAATTCCTGGCTGTGATGTCATAAGCATGAATTATGAGCTGGACATGAGAGGGAATTTAGACCATTAGTTTTAATTATCTGAAGAAAATTTTGTTCTAATTGTCTTTTTTTATTCCCCAGATCTCAAGTAACTCAGGCAGGAGTGGGAAGTGCCATCAAGTACAGGAAATCGGCTGTAGACTGGTCCCTCAATAGCAGAAAAGACCAAAAAATAACGGTTGCAAATGAATGAAGAAAGCTGCCAATGCCTAAACTGGAGCCTGGAGAACCAATAGTACTCAGGTAGGGTCTTGTTGCCTTCTTATCTCCAAGGTTCCTGAGCACAGGAGCAAATCCAAACTAACAGCAGGTGTAGTGAAGAGCAACATACCTTCTCCAGTACTGACCACCCTGATGGCACTTGTCAGAAAGAAAAACACTGAAAGGGAAGAGGGGAGAGGTTGGAAATGCTTGATGTGAAAGACCACCTAGAGTGGCAGAACCTCTTTCTCCTGAGACCTCTTTCCATCTGTCCTGTTCTCACAATGAAAAGGTGTACCAGACATTGGTGGAGAGAAGTGCAAGATGACATGCAAGGAGGTAACGGGCACTCTTAGTGCTATGCAGAGATTCTGCTTGCAGATATGGCCTCACAGGCGTGTTAGCAGGAGGAAAGGCATTTCAAGACTCACAGTAAGTTTCAGATGGTGGAAGCTTTCCCCAGTGTTGTGGCTTTTCCCGAGCAGCTCAGGGTGACTCACAGAGCAGTCACTGTTACAGGCGCAAGAGGGCTGTGGGCTTATTTCTGAAGGACTTTGGTGGCCCGTACAGATAATGCAGAATCTGCTCAGATGTAATTCACATGGAGGCACTCTAGAACAGCATGCTGGGACAGCACGCTCTGAAGGGTACATACGATTCGGGTGATCCACCAGGAAGATCACCTAAGCATAGATGTAGTGAAACCTGAGCCATCGCAAGACCTTTTGCCTAATAAAACCCTCTGGAAGAGGAGAGCATCCACTCGACACAGAAGAGTGTTTCTATTTCATTGCTCTAGTCTAGTCTAGAGGGTAATTACATTTTGTGGGGTTAATGTGTATCAAGGATCTCACTGAAGGTCCAATAACAGTGTTTACAGCTGTCAGGTATATTGACTAAAACCACTGATTGCCATCTCCAGCACTAGCAAGCCACTCAGGGTCTCCAGTCAAATCATTACAGACAAGGAGTGCAATGATCACAAGCATTTGGCAGCTTCCTGTTGGAAAAGGGGCATTTTCCCCTTCCTTTCAAGCTGCTTAGCCTTAGACCAGTGGCTTCAGTATGGACCTGAGGAACTCGGGTTAGCAGTTTCTGTCTCAGCCACAACGGACTTGAACTCTATGAACATCCTTTCAGAGAAATAATATTTTGAAACCGTATGAATGTTTACACAGAGCAAAAGGAATGGGTGCAAATACTGTTGGGAGTTTGTGAGTCATGTGGCGTTGCTTTCTAGAAGGCTTTGCTTGGATTTTGCAGTATGTGCCCCGCTCCAATGATGCTTTAGTATTTCAGGGTGGGGAAAATGATTCTAATCTAGGAATCCAGCACTCAAAGTGTTCTTTCTTGACATACACACATCCATATAAATATATATATATATGTATAAAATAAATGAAATCTTAGTTTTTATTAAGGGAAAATATATTCTTGGCAACTTAAATTGGGAAGTAACCAGGGGAAAATAGCTCTCTTTAAGAAAAGTAGGTAAAGTAGGTGCAGGCAGTGACTTTAAATTGGACATTAAACTAATCCAGGGCTATACTTTAATAAAGGCTAGTGCTGGGAATTCTTATGGATTTTCTAGCTCATTGCTGGGATGACAGAGAAATACAATAAATGTTCTATTACTTACACAAGCTGCTGGTTTTCAGAAAATTAGTCACCAGTGACCTTTTACCCTTTGTCTTGCTCTCTTTCTCAGTAAAAGTACCTGATCAGAATCAAACGCAGCCCTGGTGTATGATGGCATCCCTCCAGGCTGCACGGGGCTACCCTCCGTTACTGCCAGTACGACATAGCCTAAGATTGGCTTTGTGTAACTGTAATACTGGGAGAGCAGGAGGGTGGAGGGAAAGGGACAGAGGAAGAATATAATTTCCATCATTGGTTGTGATTTTTAACAGCAGAAGGAAACAAAGGCACAATTCTACTTTTCTTACTGAGGAATGAAGCCCAAACTGTAAAACACAACCAATCAAACTGTTCAGAATTAAAATTTGAGAGCCATGATATGGCTTGGTGATATCCCCAGCCTCACAAAGCATGAACCTTAGTGTTTGGTTGATATTTTTTCTTTTCCCTGGGTATCAAAATGTGATATTTGTGTTCTCCACAATGAGGCACAGACTTTTGCCGAGGGGGAGGGGACTATATTACTTGGTGTGTACCAGCCCTTTGGTAGAATTATATTGATTAGTTTTCCAGTTAGCAGTGAGACCTCCTTCTGACCCTATTTTCAGGGTCAGTAGATCATAATGCAGGAGCACTAAGAGACCAGCATCCCTCCCCATATTGCTTTTTGACGAGTGTATGGACCAGAAAATCACCATTTTATAGATATAAAAATATCTCTCTAATGTATGTGTATATATGTATAATCTATGCATGCACAAAAAGAGGGGCCGGTCTTTGCTCTGCAAATGCATGTATAAGTTTTATATAAGTTATAACAACAATTTGCTGTGAAAAGGAAATACACCCAGCCTCTACTAAACAGCCTTAAATCTGAATTTTGTCCTAAGCTGTTGGTTTTTTGACATAGAACAGAAATACCTCATGGTTCAGCACAGTGAGGACAGATGTGTCTTTGTGAAAGAGGAACATGCATCTATATTTGAAATTGGACTATTTTTCTGAGATCTTTCGTCTGAGAGCTCTCAGACGTGAATGACGAGCTACAAGCTCGGCCCCATTACAGGCACTCTGAGGATGTCCCATGAGCAATCTGTTGGCTTCCATCTTGTATTGTATGTCAACCATACATACCTCTAATTAAACAAGAAATCATTTGTCAAAACTTGCTGCACTTTTCATATCCAACATTTTCCATGGCAGGTGTATAACAGACAAAGAACAAGGACAACATGAAATACCTAAAGAATGCTTTTAGTTGCTATTTTTAATTGCTATTTGAAGCTTACATTTGAAATCCTTGGTCCTGTAAAAGGATAAGGACTGGAGTCAAGGACTCAAATATCCTCATCCTAACACCAGGACCTTGCAGAATGCTTTTGAACTCCAGTGCTCCCCGAGCGGGCTGTAACTGTAGGAGACAGGGCTACTGCCCCACTAAGAGCCAGGCTGCTCTTTTCATATTAAGGAAAAGGAGCTTGACTTCTAGCAGCTGCTGCCTCTGGTTTTCTGTATTTCCTTAACTCAACTACAGACCACAAGGAGCTAATTAATATATTCCATGTTAATCATGAAATCACCATCTCGGAAAATAAATGACTGGAAATTACTCCTGTGAAAAAAAAGTGAGGCAACATGTTACAGGCCACAGAGTCTTATCTATACCCAGCTACCCTTGACTGCAGGGAGTACCTCGGCTCTTCAGAAGACATCATGTGGACAGTGCTTTGCCTGCAGCTCTTTTGCTCAAATTTCCTTCTTAGCATTAGCGCTCTGGTCCTGAAGCATACTATAAAATCAGCTTCCCAACTATTGTCCCTCTCCTTTCCCCCAGCAAAAGCTCATCAGGTCTTGCAGAGAATGTGCCAAGATAGCAGCGTGCCTACTGCTTCCTGCATTGCTGGTTTTCACAAGTCTGGACAGTAGTACATAGATACCAATTAGTGAATAAATTCTCTCTTACAATGGCTTTTTAGTTGTGTTCAGATTTTAGTGTGGTCCAGCCAAGATGGCAGAGAGAGTATCTATGCACCGTCTCTTTACTTCCTTATCTCCTATTTTGACAGGTCTAAGGTCTGGGCCTCCTCCTATGTCTTATGAAGCCCTTATATTTGAAATTGAGACACGATGCCATATTTATTTCTCATAGCAATATGGCACAGGATTTCTGCATCTTGGTTTATGAATATAAGGTGTTTATAAACCCGACCTTAAGTGGCAAAGATAATCTTCTCCACTTGTTTCCCTGCTGAAACAAAGGCAATTTCTTCTTCCTACTAGTATCTTAACATACCTAGTTTCTTCTGGAAGACTTTCTAGGATTCCTAAATTTTCCTAGTAATGGCTAAACAATTGCCGTCGTGGCCTCCTTGCACCTGTGTGCTAATCAGATCAAATAACTTCCAGAGAGAGTCAGATTCATAACAGAAGTGAGCTGACTCCGAAGCGAGCAGCTGGTCCTTCTCCAAATATTCTGGAGCACAGGTATCACTGAGCAGGCTGTCATTACATCCAGCACGTGCGCTGTCAGTGTTGAAAACAGACAAACAGCTGCTAGGTCGATAAGAATGACCGTATTCCTTGCATACATGCTGCTTCATTTCTTCACCAGCTGGTACTTGAGGGACCCTTCTCTCAATGGTCAATATACCTTAGTGTGTCACAGGGTGCGTTGATATGGCTGTAGTCACTTGCAAAAACTATGTGATTTTCTAATGTGTTCCTCTGCTCCATTTTTCTCTGTAAGGATCATGCAAATATTAATGAAAATGTTAACAAATCTACCCTTTTACCTCCATGTCTGCTAGCAGTAAGGAATTATTCTGAGCCTGGTCTTGGTACGTCGGCTGAATTTGTTCACAAAATTTTGGTTTAGTATCTCATTCTCTGAGCAATTTTCTTTCTTTCTTCTTTCTTTTCCTGTCATGGGCTTGTGAACCATTCAGCTAACTGGTGATGCAATTACTCTTGAGTAGTGACCATTCTGGAGGAAGGTGAGGGGCCCTGGTACTCTGTGCCTTGGGCAGGCTGACAGTTTCTGTCCCAGAGCCATGCCAGCTGAGCTCTCCCCACAGCTGGCACAGCTGGGTAGGTGCTTCTGGTGACTGCATCGGAGTGTGTGAAATCAGAAATACATGTGAAGCTCGCCTAATAAAACAGATAAGGCAGCCAAACAGCTTAATAGGCAACTAAATAAGTGAAATGAATGCTGTTTCTTAGCCTACTTCAGGCCAGTTATCTCAATTAATGTCATCACCCTCTTGCTATGAGCATTCCTGGAGTTTAATTTTGCTGAAAATTTGTCAAAACCTACCATTGTTTCATTTTTTCAGTTTCAGCAAAAAATATTCTTCATTAAGGGTCATATGTATGTTAATAAAGCTGTAAAGAAGGAATGTTTCTAACACACTGAATTATAAAAAAGGGCAAAATGTTCTTTCTTCCTTTAAGGGAAAATGCATTTTGTTTTCTTTTGCCACTCATCACTCTGAAAAAAGTGACTGAGAGATAATACCCAATTTGCCATACCTCTTTCCAACACTCCCATATGGCTGTTATGATAAATGAGAAAAAAAATAGGAAGAATGTGCCCATCAGTAAGAGCAGGAAGGTTTAAGCAACTTAAAGTGGCCACTCTAGCATTGACTATTTTCAACTGCACATCAGCCATGTGATACAGTATCCCCCATCATCTCTTACATGTGTAAACGCAGTTTAGGACCCTACAACAGCATCCTACTACAAGTGTGAGACAAAAATGTAGCCTCAAAAACATATTCGTCCTGGTATCTCTCTGCTGTTCACAGAGGATAATCCAGAGCAGAAGTCTCATGCTGGACATTGCAGGTGTCTGTTTGCAGGCATCTTTCCTGCCTTGGTACCAGATGAAGCTTTCCGGGTCAGAATGGACCTTTTCGATGAATCTTCATGCTGTGGAAATTTAATATGAAGAATACTCTTTGTTTCTACTATTTACCCTATTTTTTCTTGCTTTAATTCAATTATTGATATTTAATTATTGCTATCTGAAAGAGTGAGTAGAGTTGCTCCTGTGTGAGGACAGGCTTTTTATCATAAATTCCCAGTAACAACTTCTTTCTTCACCTTTCTCTGTTCTCTAACTCTGTAGATAATAGAGTGGCAATTATGGTTATTTAGGACCTAAGCCTGAAAACCCTTAATCATGTGGATATTCACTGCTCCCACAGTCTACCTATTTCATTGATTGTGCTAGTTTATTTTTGGTAGGATCAAGCAAGCGATTATAAAACAAGTAAAAACCACAGAAAGGTGACAGAGTCAATTTAGAGTACAGAGAAGTGCTTACATCCCATGCCTTGTGCCTCTTACCCCAAGTAAGAGATACTCAATCATAATCATTAAAAAGAGCTAGTCCTTCTGAGGCCTGAAATGAGCTTTTTTGACTTCAGAGGTATTTCCTACCATGCTTCATGCTGACTTGTTTCCTGACCACTTCGCTGGTGAGTGTCATGGGGCCAGATCCGGTGGGGACTGCTGCAGCTGCCCAGGAGATTTGGTAAATCAGTGCTGGGCTTATCGAGTGCGAGGTCAGGCTCCTGCTGCTTAGCTCCTGCTAGTGACTTTTGGTTTAATTTTTTAGCTGGGAATCATTCCCTCTCGCTCAGGCCCTCTGTATCAGCGAGGTAATTTTATCCACTTTTTGGTTTTGGTTCCACTTTCTGATTTGGTTCTCCTTGGAGAGGATCAAAAGCCCAGACCCCTCTGTTAGATGGAGCCAGTAGAGGCTGAAGTGGGGGATGCCAACCTTCTGCCAAATCCCAACCAAACCTGAGGTGGAGGGAGGGCTTTCCTGGCATCAGAGCTTCTCCCGGCAGAGGGAGAGAGGATATAGGGCACTGCACGCGAGGGGACATCCTTAGCCGTTCCCAGCACGACCCTGGGGGAGCAAAACCTTTTCAAAGGCGAGGGAGGAAGGCTGGGGACCTCACCAGGGCATGCAAGCAGGTCCAGCCAAAGATGCCATGGCTCCGGGCTCTGCTCTACAGGGAGAAGGGGTCCAGCTGGTGGCCCCAAGGGGGACTTGCAGGGCTGCCAGCTCAACATCCAGCTTTGTGCAAGATGGATTAAACAAGGCGGCACACGGGTGTGCAAACCCAGCAGAATTAGGAATGGGTCCCGGCCAGAAAAGTACAGATTTGAACATAAATCACAATCCAAACTTTCCCAAAGGGAATGTTTAGATTCAGGGCCATCTCTTAAAATAAATAATGAATAAATAAGGTCCCATATAGATTTCTAACTATGTCGCTTTATTAACACTATAGATTTTTCAAACACGGAGGGGCTGTAAGAATTGCATATACATTTCATTAGTAGGGAATTTATGGCTACAAAATTGCACTAAAGGTTTGTGCTAACGTTTTATGCAGCCTTTTGACCCAGTCCCTTTACTATATTCTGCCCCAATATTATTTTTCATAAGTCAGGAAACGTTTTCCATATGTTTTGCAGCATTATCCAAAGGGAGCGTGCAGCTGTACTGTTCATACTTTATCATGTTCGTACTAACTGAAGTGCAGACCCCTCCTAGTGACAGTACCCATCTGAAAGATCATAACAACGCATTTTTGGCACGTTATTGTTCTACATGTGTGTCAAGCCTCCCCCACGGAACAAAATTGTTTCACAGTTTTTATTAAAATTTACTATAAATGAACAGCTGAAAAAATAAACAGAAAAGTCTCTGTGTATCTTATTTACTGTCATCACAAAAAGAATATCTGTGCTGGAACATTATAACATAACCTAACAGCCAAAACTAACTTACAGAAATAAGCAGAGACATTAGAAAGGTTGAAGGCCACAGGAGTTCATTATTTTCAGTAAGCTTAAAAGGCAACAAAGGAGGTGGTATGTGGGAGCAGAGGATCTGCAGGAGAGGAGAACTGAACAGGGAACCTATGTGGCACAAGGAGAAAAAAAAGGGATGAATGCACCAATATCTTAGCTACCATGCTTTTCTGCAGAAAAGTCTCCGCGTTTAGCTTTCCTTTGGCAAAATAAATATATTGACCTGAAAAGCTCCAAATAAAAACCCATCTGGGAGTTATTTCAGATGATTGTGGCACTTCACTGTTGGATCACAGTATCTGAGCTCTGATATCACAAGCTATTCTGTAGGGCACATGAGTTTGCTCCTGCAGGATGACCTTCAGGAACAGTGCGTGGACTTAAAATGCAGTTTATCTGGGGGAGATTTTTACTGATGTGCTGTGGTCCAAGTCGAGATGTGGTCTAAGGAGCTGCACCTCCACTGATAGCTTCTGTGCCTCCCTGTGCTCGCGCGTGCTTTCACCAGATCTGAATTTGATCTCCTCGATGCGCTTCAGTGGAAAGAGGTTTCTAATCGTAACTGGAAGCAGATATAGCCAAGGAATCAGTTTTAGTAAATCCCACTGAACTCTGTCATGGCAGAGAGACAGTATAAATGCTCCCCATGAGTCCGCTAATGAAATGCCTGGCAAAGCCAAAAAGGGCAAAGAAAAAATAGAAATCACAGCTGCAATATCGGCTTGAATAATAGAGCTAGGAACTGGAGTGTAATAAAAGATGAGCAAGAGGTCAGAAATAACACAATATGAAGGCAAAGGAAGGAGAGGAATGCTTTCCAAAAAGTGAGGCAGAGGAGAAAAAAAAGCGCTCTGGGTCCTATGAAATGCTGACATGAAATGATTTAAAAGAGGAAAACTAAAAAATACCGTGAAGACAAAAGTTAATTAATCACATGAATTTAATGAACTGTAACTTTTAACCCTTCTCAGGGTTCTATTCCACATTGAATCTGTGCTAGAGGCCACATCCTTGAAGCCAAGTCCCTAAAATGGGTCTGACAAGACATTTAACTTACGTGTGATACCACATACTATTTCAAAGTACTTCTGGATGAAAACAGAAATGTCTTCTTGAGACAGCTGTTTCTGGAAACAGTGCGGCAGGAGTGCTGTTGGTACAGGCAGGTGCTGTATAATTCCAACAGAGCTAAAAAAACCCCTATGAACTGACTCTTTTCAGGTGACAGTGCCTGCTGTTAGTTTTACACTGTATTACCTTCCCTTTTCCCCAAGGAATGTACTGAGTACTTGCCCTTGCTACCCATGGTTTTTTCTTTTAATTCTAGAGAACTACAAACACACATTTAGGGGAAAGCCACTAGTTATTCTGAGGAAGACAGATGATTTGCACTTTAGGTATTTTTGTGTACTCTTTGTTATGAGCCTTCTTTGCATTTAATTAGCGCAAATTGCCATGTTTTTGCACTGGATAGCTAAAGTAAATGTTTGATACATAGACTATAACCAGTATAAAGCTTTATTTTTCTCATCTAGCATGCTTTGCACCTGAACATTTGTGCATTGCTCCTTTCATTTTTTTTTCCTTTTTTCTTTTCCTATAGCAAGAACAGATCTTACAGTTACCCTGTGCTTTTGTCTGCCTCTCAGTATAAATACTTGCACATATAAAAACGTTAACACACCTATAAAACACAGAAATGTTGTACGCAACTCTGAATGCTATCAAACCTGAGATCTCAGTAAAGTGCTTTAAAATCAAATAATCATGCCTTTCAAGCAGCTTTGACAAACCAGGTCCTGCTATTTTTTTTCTTCCCCCTAATAATAGCCACATGGCTCTCGGTGGTCCTCCTGCCTCCCAGGAATGCTTGCTGCTCAGCATCAGCAGGCAAGGTCCCACCGTGACGCAGCAGTGAGATGCTCAAAGAACATGAATTGCTGGTGAGAAGACCTGTTTCTTCTCCACCTGAGAAAGCCTTTTAAGCAATGATTTGCAGAGAGCTTTGCTACTGTTAAAAAGGCTCCTCAGGTTTAAATGGGGTGTAGGGAAAAGTAGATATTCTTACATATTAATATAACATGTGAGTACCTGGGAGACAGCCACATTTTCTGCTGCAAGGATTGTGATAACCTGGAAGCAGGTTATCAGAGAGCTGATGTGCTAGAGTATGTGTCATGTTCATACCTTTTTTTTTTAGAGCCAAGTAGACCGCCGTTAAAAATACAGATTAGCTGCAGAAACCCTGCTCTTGAATGTTGAGCATGCCATGGAAATGCCATAAAAATGGAAAGGAAAAATTGTCTAGAAAATCTTGAGTCAAAAAAGGGAAGGAAAAAAAATATTACTTAGTGGTTATGAGTCAATGCATAGCGTATGAACAAAAATGGAAGAGACCTTTATCCGATGAGAGGAAACCTGGGATGGTTTGGAGGCTTAGACTCTAAATAATAATATGAAAGCAAATCTAATCCAAGCAAGGTATTTTTTGTAACATTGAGGTGAATAATTTTTAAATTAAGGAAAGAAAACCTATTGTGTTATTAAACAGGGTAAATAAATACCTGATCAATGCCAATTATCAGAAAACTATTTGGATATTTAATTAATATTTTTATATTAAAAATATTAATTTTTAATATCTTTGCATGACTAATGTGTGTTGTAAAATGCTGTGAAAAATGTGATTACTTTTTTAGTAAATCCAGACTGGTTTTAACAAGTATTGAAGAACAGTTTCTATTTAGTATAAACATATTTAAAAGTAATCAGAACAATAAGAAAAGGCACAATGAACAGAATATACTTATGAGTCACATCTGAAAACTCTTTAGGCAATGGCTTGAGAGCTTACCTGAAAGTCCCAGGTTGCATGTCCTGTACATTTATGAAAGCAAGTAGAGAAAAAAAACCTATTTATTTTTTTCTCCCCTATTTAATGTATTTATTTCAAGAAGAGTAAAAGCTGGATTTATATATTTAATGAAAAAGCCTAATACCATAGACTTCATGGCCTTATTACTCAGCCTGGAGATCCATGACTCAGTGCCAGGGCCAACACATAAAAATGACCATTTGATAGATGAGAACCAGGCTGAAGAAAAGAAGCTTTTTATATTTATGAAAACTGGTCAGCCTTCTCTGATGCTCTCTTTCAGCTAATGGTGTATCTCTGCCATGAAAAGCGAAGCTAGCATGGGAGGAGAGGGTGAAGAGGATGATAACAGCCAGAGAGCAGCAGCAAGTCTTTGTGTTTTCCCCTAGATGTGCAATCTCAACAATGGGATAATCAGAAGCAGTTTTTCAGGGTCCTGGTTTAATCAATAACAAGACTTAGGGACAATCAGAACAGTAGTAATTATTCCTAGTGAGACAAACTCAGGATTCAATATTATTTATTATTTTTTCTTCGGTTTTCTTTCACAGGCAAGAGAGATGTCTGTTCTACTTTGAAAAGTAGATGATGAAAAAGTGCCATGATCCTGACCATATCCTGGACATAGTGTTGTATCTGAAACCAAGCAATGTGCAAACATACTCATTTCATTGTGTTCATTAAGTCCTGGATCTTCATAAAGTTAGCCTGGTTAGGTAAGTTCAGTATTTGACACTGATAAAATGGAAAGTGATCTTTAGCTCATGGTACTGTTTAAAACAATATGCTTTGCTGTTTATTCGGTCCATAGAACGGAGTACGTGTATGTGGTTTTGGCTTCATGAAAGAGGGCATGTGCTGTCATAAAAATTATGCTGCTGAAGAGAACAGCAAAGGCCTTATTTACTTACTCTTTATCGCTGGATGATGACTTGGAGAACTTAAGTGGTTTATGCCCACAGGTCAGGTTTCATGTATGTGGAGCTTTACAGTGTGCAGAAACCTTCTGCTCAGCCAACAGATGAATTATTCCCACCATAAGATGGAATAAGCCAGCAATAAGCTACTACCGCCTTTGTCTTGGCTTTGTTTTCCCAGTCACTAAACAGAGCATTGAAAAACACGTGGTCTTCACTGTCTTGGGCTGGCTGGAAGAGGGTGGGGAGAGATAGCTGGGAATAGGCAGGTCTAGCAAGGAAAATTTTCTCTGATTTTAGTTCCTTTAGTTCAGAGATCCCATCTCCCAGCACTGAGTAGATGGTCAATCATTTTTCCTTCCCCAGCTCTAGTGATTAGATCCCGTAGGATAAATCTGGATATATTATTGCACCCACCAGTATTACAAAAGAGGGTTATCGGTATACATGCTGAGACAAGCTAAGTGGAAAGAGCATAAAATATAATTTTTTAAGTTGCATATGCATTCTATAAGCCCACTGGAAAATGCTAATCTTTCACTTGAACTCTACAAGCGATTTTCACAGGTGGCCTAAGATCATGAGTGAAGCCAGGAATTAACTTATAACATAAATCTGTAAGTTGTTAAACCAAGGTAGGAGAATGACGTTGTTATTTTATCTTTTTGTCATGGATGCAAACATACCTGTGTACGATGTGTTGGGTTTGCACACAGTATAATATGTCGTCTAATTATTTGGATAACTCTTGCTCTGCAAGAGTTTTTGTTTCCTATTTTTATAAGTAAAGGATAACCATGTTTAGAAGTATTTTCACATCATGCAAAAGAGCATTCCACAAAAGAGCCTGTAGCTCAGAGAATTTCTCCCTGGTTAATTGAGTTCCTGTAGAAGAGATGATTATATTCTATCCACCTATACTAGGAAATACAGTCATTAGAGGAATGAAATGGTTTCCACACAGTGTTGTAGATTAGGATGGTTTTACTGGGTATTACACATTATAAAATAGCTGGGCCTTTTAACAAGCTGGTGATCCTTTAAGGACGTAAAACCAAAAGTGCTATAGCAAAATCTATAACAGGAAGACCATTACGATTATCTTCTGAATTATTAAAATGAATGACTGGGCTTACAAATTGTTTATGATCATAATGTCTGAAGCTCTGGTGAAAGGACTGGTTGCACTAACTGATTTTTAAAATATGATTACATTTTGCCACTGAGTGATCTTTAGCTGTCATTGATGGTGTAATTCTTTGGTACTTCCTCTGGAACTACTGCTTTGTGTCTTCTATTACTCAAAGCTACAAAAACACACCTTCTTGCAGGGAATTTTTATTTTTAACTACTGCTAACAGTTTTCTTTCAACTAAGGGCTAATGCTATAGGAACCTCTGACACCAAGCAAAAAAGAAGTGAAAACCACAGAAGCAAGCCCTTCAGTAGTTCTCAGAAAAAATATTCTTCATTTGCACACACCAGTCTGTAAATACCTATTTTTTTCAAGTGTGTGCTTTGAAAAATATACTATACTGAAAAAGCACATAGAAGAATTGCTAACTAGTTACAGGATAGTGTATTGGCTTATCCCATGACTTCGTTGGGAGGCATCTTTGTTTCAAAGGCCCAATTAGGTTATCAATAACCAATTAAATTTGGCCCAAGGTAATTTTCAAGCTTTGACCCAAATCCACAGAAATAATTACTAGTTTAGAAAAGTAAGTATCTATGTTCATATGCTGACCTCACATACCTTGCTGCTGTTACTGTGTCAGGGATTTTTTAGCATGAGAACACAGTACGGCAGTCTTAATTTCTAGGCTTAGATACATAATTTTTACTAAAGCTACAAAACCCAAGGTTCTTCTTAACTAAATGTGGTTAAGAGGCTGAAGTTCAGTTCTTATTTCTTGCACTTCTTCTGTCCTCTCCACTCTGCACATACAGCCAGGAATATTTAATGGCTCATGAAATAAATAGCAATAAGAGTCAGAGAGTTTGATTTAACTCACAAAATCAGTGAAGTTTATTAAACCCTAAAATTATGGACAGATACCTTGGCTTGTATTAAGTTTCTTTGCTTAGTCAAAACAGTTTCTTAATGCAAAATTGGCGTTAACAGAACATCATATAGCAGCATGAGCAGTTAGCCTGTGTTTTGCAAGAGACTTTTCTACTTCAATCTGTTTGAAGTGGTTTAATGACTTCAGAGCAAGAAGGGGTCTAGTGGCAAAGGTTTCTGGCAGACTGAGTACAATTTCATCTGGTCAAAAATATTAGAAGGTACATTAGACCTGAATTTTCAGGACAGTAACATGTTAGTATATGTTTCTGTAGTACCCATGAATTATACCTAAAGTAACAGGACCAGCTTTAGCAACAAAGGGAATACTTTGCATCCCACCAAAATAATACAATAGCAGCAGCAGCAGCAACAACAACAGTGACAAAACCCCAGAAAGCAAGCGCTGAAAACAAACCTTGGGCAGCCTGGGAGACCCACGCTGGCATCTGACTGGCAGGTCAGAGGCTCCAGCCAGGCTCCAATACGTACCTCAAACTTCAGGAGCTTGACCTGAGCCAGTTTGAGCTTCCTACAGCAGATATAGCCTGAGTTGGGGTTTCATAAGACAGGATCTGGGGATGAGCCATGCTGGTTCACCATTTATCGGTTCTGCTTAAAGCAGGATGTGGCACTCCCTCCTACCCAGGATGATGCCTGTGCTATTACCCTCTTCCCACTTCCCGCGGGGTGAAGAATGTTTCTGCTGTTTACTGCTGATGCCAGACAGATAGAAAAACGCTGTAGTCATTTCTACAGTGCTCCAAGAAAGATGTAGAGGAAAATGCAGGAAATGTTCCCAGCACTCATGTCAAAGGAATCCTATTTCCACTCCACAGTAGAGACTGGGGCCTTTATTTAAACATCTGAAAGGTTCAAACTAATGATGCAATTTTGGAATGAAAGCCAAGACTAGTCTAATACCTAATGTCCTAATGAGAAAAAAACACAGCTCTTTTTACTTCTGCCAAATCCTGTAATCAAGAATTTGGTCCTGAATTTACTGTCAAGGGGATTAGTGATCAAAAATGCAGGTGAACGATTGAGCAACTGTAAGTAAAAGGTATGTGCAGCCCAGAGAATCTATCAGTAGTATGACAACTGATAGATGTTGGGAAGCCCGCCTAAAGGAGTGAGCAGAACTGGCTCCAGCACCTGCCAGCATCCAGATGCTCTTGTTGAGAAGTATCTTTCAAAAGTTTGGCATCCCTGGTCCAGGATGGTTTGGAGACTAATGAGCTGAACTGAGGTCTAAGGACAAATCACTTCTTATCACGCATGTTAAAGTAACGTATAATTGTTTTACTGTATTGTGGTTTTGTTATTGGTCACATCTGTCCATATCCCTCAGACTACTGAAAGAGCACAATTACACACACGGCCAGATTTTCAGTAGTACTGAGTAACTCATACCATATGGTATTTAATTATGGAAGGATTTTCAAAGTATCTCATTACGGTAGGTGTCAAATTTTTTGAAACCTGTCTGTCCTACTCAGGTACCCAAATAAAACCTGAAAATCGGAACTCAGCTCTGATTTAACAGGCTTCCCAGGGAAGTGGTTGAATCACTACCCCTGGTCATGTTTAAAAACTGTGTAGATGTGGTGCTTAGGTTTAGCAATGAACTTGGTAGAGTTAGGCTAATGGTTGGACTTCATGATCTTAAAGGTCTTTTCCAACCTAAATGATTCCACGATTCTATGATTCTATGTGATTATTGTGGCATCCCAAAAACTCTCACTGTATTGTACAGCATCCTTGCAACCCTGTTTGTGCATATCTACTTTCCCTCCCAGTTCTTTATCAGTCTCAATAATGTGAAACCTGACAACATCTTATTTTCCTATCAGCTAAAATGGGTCTCTGGGGAGGGTAAAACAGGCCAGTTAAATGTTGCAAGGCATATGTAGCATCCTAGTCTTGCTTCTGATATTACTCTGTATGTCCTTGTTTTGAGTTTCCTGACTCTCTAGTGCAATAATAATACAACTTGATTAGCCTAGAAGCTGCAATTAGATAATGTTAAAAAAGAATCTATCCAAGTCTTCAGGATGACTCATATAAACTTTGAGAAAGCTGGTTTGGGTTTTTCCATCATGAAGGCACATAGACAAGTTGCTAAAAAGCTTCATTGTAGATATACTTGACATCTACTTTGTGCTTCCTGGAAGATGGAGAGATAGAAAAATAGGCTTCTTTTGGATGATTGGTGGAGAATCAGTTTACAAATTTATAACATCATAGTACAGCTGTTCTTTTTTGTCCTTCCTTCCCCACCTCCTCCTCCTTCTCCTCCTTCTTATTCTCTTTCTTCTCCCTCTTTCTTCCTCCTTCTCTCTTCCTCTTTCTGTTGCATCTGTGTGAATAAAGAAATCTTGCATAACAAGCAACATCGATAACAAAGATTATTGTTTCTGCAATAAACTAGCAAGGTCCTAACCTTGCAGACCTCAGGGAGACAAAACTGCACTGAAGTGGTGAAGGGAAGGCTGAGCACTGGGCGTGTATTAATGAAATTTTACGTTTGGCAGAAGTTCTACCTCTACTTGGGTGTATTAGTGCACATAGACTCTACTTGATTAATAAGAAATCAATAACCTCCATATGCAATAGAGACAACAGCAATAAATATATATAAGTGGATGGGGTACCCAAGTGTTTGTTTTGTAAATGAGTATCAAACCTTCAAATGGCAGCTTAGTGTGATTTTTAGACAAAACAAGCATGATGCATTGTGTTTAACTGTATTAAATGCCTTTTTTCCTGTTTACATAATGATATGCTGTGTTTATCTTACGACCGCTGTAACAATATTAGTTAGCAGTCATAAATACAGTCCTGATAAAACGATACTACCTTCCAGACCTGCTAATCTATGTTAATGCTGCTTCAATACGGGTCCCATAACAGCTGTTAGAATTTTGTCCCCAGTAGGTCAGAGAGAAAAGATGGGAAAATCCTTAATAAAATGTTGTTAGAATCTACAGGTGGGAAATAAAGAAGCTCTTGTGACCTATAATCTTATTCCCTCATAAAGTCATGGAGTGCACAGCAGCCTCTGTGGCTGAAATTAGACAACATGCTAGCGGGTTTTCAATCTCAACTTTTGCAGTTCAGTTATATCATTTTCAGTGAAGAACAGATGAAGGATACAGCAAGCACTGCCTCTGACCTTCCTTGCTGTTTTTAATAAGCACATTCAACAGCATGAGCTTCTCTGTCTTAAATGAATTACTATATATCCATGTATTGGAAAGAAAATACAGTAGTGTTTATCTTCTGTATACATTGTACTGTCAGATTTTAATTAACTGTCAGCCTCAGGTAAAGAAAATATGCTAATTTTAATAGTTTTATAATTACTGTGGGCTAGATTCCACCGTCAAAATGCAGACTGGTACCTGCTCTTGCACACAGCCTCCCCAGCTTCAACGGAGCTAACCAGAGAGGAAGGGGCTACTGCCATCCCGTTTTCCTTTTATAAGGACGGATTGCAGAAAGGAAAAAATGGAAAGGTACAATAGGCAGAAGTCAGGAAAGAAGCGGTGAAGGGGTCGTCTATTACCAAAACCATATTAAGTTATGGAACAAGTATATTTTTATGTTTCAGATACTTTACAACCAGTCTCCTATGGATTTCATTTGTCTGTTTAAATGATGGGTATATTCCACCTGTTTTTACGCAGACAATATATACTCTTTGGATATTATGGCTCTTGCAGTCCTCATCTTTGCATCCTCTACTTTTTCCTTTTGATGTATCTGTTGCCTTTCATCAGACTACAGTACTGCAGAGTATCAAGAGTATTTTTTTCCATTGCCTTTATTAAATAAAAAAAGAAAAAAAACAGTGCAGGATAATATACAGGGTAATACACAGCTCCTTCCACTTCTATAGTAAGTTTTATTATTTCAGCTGAGAGAGCAGTATCTTCTAATTTGAACATTTAAGCTATCTGAATGAAATGGACCCAAGTACAGAGTGATCTTTCTTTTTATATTATTTTTGTCCAAAGTACAAAACAACTTGTTTGAAAGTATTTGGTTAATACACTGTGTAATGCAATCAAATATTTGCAGCTTTAAAGTCACAATAATTTGTTTAAATATAATTATGTGTAATTACTTATTAGCAAAATGGTGGAGGATTGGAGAAATACGATTTTAAATGGTATAATTAATTGGCTCCCGATGCAATGGGTTGTCATTTTTGAAAATTTAATGTCATCAAAGCCCTTTTTCCAATAGCACGAGGAGCACTATTGCTAATAGACTTCAGAGCTTGAAATAAATAAATCTTTGGAATCCTGTTGCATCTCTTGGGGTGTGACATTTGACAGTCTTTTATAGCACAGAACGAAACAAGTTTGTGAGCTGGAATTCAATTGTGGTGTATTGATTCCTTGCATCAGTCATTATTCCCTGCTGATTGACAGCTGAAAATTGGTTACGTTAAGTATTTCATATGTTATATTGGCTGACATTTGCTTGCCTGCTCTTGTGTCAATATTGTTGTAAAGATCTCCAGCTCTATGAGATAGCAATATACACTGACTGTGGCTTTTGTGTGATGTTCCAGTGTTTTTCCTGACATAATTTAAGACATATTAAAAACCAGCAGCATCTTCCCTCTTGAGAAGCTTAATGCCAATATTATTGTCTTCCAAGGGAAGATCATGTATGCTCATAATCGGGTGCTAATTTCCACCCATACGCTCATGTTTAGGCATTAGGCACTATAACTGTAAAATTGAGCCTGCTTGATTGATTCATGTCAAGCCTCATCTCGGCTCCTGCAGTGGAAGTCATCCAGCTGACCCTTTTTACACTAAAAGAAGAGATTTGTGTTCCTTTCTTTCACCTGGAACCATCAAATTGACTGAATAATCTGTAATACATTAGTGCTGACATTTGTTAGGCAAGAATTAAACAAGACACAGTAATCATTCCCCTGAATAAAAATTGTGTTTGATTTCCAGCAGAGTTCTATTAAAAGGACGGCACAGCCCATCTCCTCCAAAGTGGGAAATGGTGAATATTTTCTGTGTTAATGAATCGAATTAACACTTTAATGACAGATGGACGATCCCTAGCCACTCCTGACAAAAGCTGCTGAGTTTTGGAGGGGGATGTGGTTCCCGTGCCTGCCACGAGGACTGCAACGAGCTCCGTGGAAATCCTTCATGCTGAACGTTTAAGGGTGACCTTAGTAAAGTTTGACCATTTACCTAAAAAGAATCAAAAGGGAGAATGATGGTTTTGCTACAGCTAGGGCTGGCTAGCCCCAGGAAAAGCAGTTCCTGAAGTCAACAGTGCAGGATTCCCTATTTTCTTAATAACCTTAATAAATATGACACTGTAAAAGGGTAGCATCGGTGGGGTGGATTCACATCTCCTCTGTGACATTACAATATAAACGGTGGAGTCATTCCACCTGAAGTCCATGCAGATGCATCCGCATATACCTGGTATGACCTGAATCTGATCCGATACCTTTGAGGTCCTGGTGTTATGACCACATTTGGCAATGAAAAACTAGGCAGCTGAGGTGATGCCTGCTGCTTGTCTGGCTGCACTGGAGGCTGTTAGCCAAGGCCAGGCTGTAGTGGTGTCACAGTTGTACCGTACACCTGTTCTTTTGGGGACAATCCTGAAGGTAAGATATTGGAAGAATGCATGTTGGCTAAATAGATGACCTGACCCGTTTGCATCTCACAGGTTCATTTAGAAACATGTTTTTTCCTTGTCATGCTGTTGAGGCTAGATAGTTTCCAGCTGGGTTTTTGTGGCAAGCTGGAAATGAAGACTGCAGAAGAAACACACTCTGGAAATGGGGTTTTCCCCTTGACTAAGCTGCATGGTAGAACATGAGAGCATCACCATTGTGCTGACATGCCTCTAGG
>JAVSBS010005216.1:45379-69084 GCA_033124195.1 Coracias cyanogaster
AACCACATTCAAGAACCAGGGCACTGGCTTGGCACAAAGTTGTATTAACTATACGAAACCAGGAAAAAGTTTTGCCAAAAAAAACCACCGTGGAACAGCTACCTCCTGCCCTAAGCAAAGGACATTTTTCCATCCAGTTAGGATCCTCCCAACTGCTGCTGTAGCATCGTTGTAACTTCCCTTAGCTTTAGGCTGAGTAGCACCAGTCTAACCCAAAAGAGCAAAAGCTGGCAGGAATTGCAATTCATTGCTTATTAGCACCTGAAGCCTTTTAAGGAGCAGGTGAAGTGGGGTTGGTTTGTGGAATTAGTCTCCTTGGTGGCACCTGTTGCTTGTTGTATTTAGTGCAGCTGACCTGGAAGGGGAGGAGAGGTGGTGGGTGGCTTTTAGAAGTGCTTTCTGCTGCACTGGGGTGGCTGGAGATGGTGTTTCTCCTAGCAAATACTTCAGTGGAGGCATTTAAAACTTGATTGTGCTTACACTAAACCCTCTGAAAAGAGGGAAGTGATGTAAAAAGGCATTAACTGAACTGTAGATGGATGTGCCAGGCCTTGGATGGTGTGAAGTTTCTGTCCGACTCAGCCAGGAAGGCCGCAGCTGCTGGTGAGTGGTTTTAGGGTCTTGCTGCTAGAGGATGGTGGAGGCTGCACTATGTACTGGAGAACTTTATCCTGGTCTCCTTGCACTTGGTCTGGGCTTTCCCTCAGGGGGTAGGGTGGCTTCTGGCCCAAAACCAGTGTTTCTCCTTGGCTTTTGCTTTAGCAAGTGCTGCCCTTATCCAGTAGCGTTTCCCTCTAGTCTACCCGAAACGCTGCTTCTGATGTGGAGTGGGTTTCTCTGGCAGAGTGCTCATACATAGCTCTTATTCTGGTTCTGTACCAGGAGAGCTGCGGGGTTGGTGTTACCTACTCCTGTGTGTGTTTCTTGCTACTGTAGGTTCCCTCTGTGGTTTGAGCTGCTCAACTTGTAACTCTGCTTTTAGCTGTGCATGATAACTTCTGAAGCAGCCCATGTTAAATGTCCTTCTGGGTGCTTATGGTGCACAAGAACAGTCTTTTAGCTTTTTAATTAAATATTATAAAATCTTGGTGGCATGCAACAGAGAAAAATGTTATCTAAATACTACCCAGTCTCTCAATGCAGGTGCTATTTTCTGAGCATGTGTTTGAGTCTGTCTGGGGTGTAAAAGTATGTGTTGAAATGATTCCCAAAACAAAATTTTGAGCATTGCTTGCTCTCAGATGTGTAATTTCCCCATTTAAATTTCAATTATGGAACAAACAATCACGCTCTTATTCCTTGTGCCATACAACTCATTAAGTGTTTTGAATATTTCATAGCCCCAAACTGTTCATGTTAATCTGTGAATATATTGTTATAAATAACTAATAGGTATATAATGAATCATGGTGATGATTTATGGAAGATTCACAGATAGGAAAAAAAGTATGGTCAAAAATACTTAATAAGGGAAAATACTGCAGCTTTAGCCCTTCCATCCAAGGCAAACAAACAGCGCTTGTGCTTTACACGTCACTCCTGGTTTTGCACTGCATTCAGAACACTAACTAAAGGTTTATGTAGGCAACTGTATTTTTAAAAACCTTTGGAAGAAGTTCTCCTGTTTCATGTCACATGCAGAATTCTATGATGTTTTATAATGTGGATGTTGAACAAAATGGGTACCTGCAGGTTCTTAAGAGGCCAGCTACAAAAGATACAGAGGGAGGGGCAAAGGCTACAAAAATAGGGTTAGAAATCAACAGCTGAATACCTTTCCTAGACCCAAAACACTAGGTCTTCTGCTGGCATCCCCACCATTGCTGAGTGTCCCATCTGTGTGTTTGCATCTGGTAAGGGATGCGGAGGCAAAAACATTCATAGTACAAGTCCTTGTTATGAAGCACTCAAAGTGGAAGAGGTAGAAAGATGAAATGGTGAGAGAAATTTGAAGAATTCTGTACTTGATTTAAAAATAAAAATCTAAAACCGTAAAAGATATAAATTTTTGTTTCAGCTGGGATGAAAAAAATTTAATTCCCTAGGGTATTGCAATTTTGATGGCTTGACTAAAAGTGTCATAGGATTCTAACAGAGAAGTAGTATCTTCTTTCTGTTGAAAGATCCAGGATTAATCTCCACCAAAAAAAAATAGACTCTACCAGACTAGAGAGATCATGTAATTACAGCTCAGTCATCAGGGAAATAATTGTTGCTGGGCATTGCAAGCCTGCTGGCAAACCCAAGCTATTGCAAAACTGGCAGGTCACCTTCAAATCAGGTGTGCAGCAAGCACAGCAGAGCTGTGTGCACAGCAAACTCAACAAAGCCTCAGCTCTCAGGAAAGAAACACACAAAAAAGGAAAGGCAATACAGAGTAATGTTTTCAGAGTTCACTGGTGGTGGGTGTCTTCAGGTGGTGTTACAAAGAGGGTGAAGAGAATACCAATTGCTCAGACAATTCCTTTATAGACATGCATTTGTTGGGTGGGGTAGAAAATGTAATTAAGGAAAGCTTTTAAAGGTTTTTGTAGAGTAACTGTGCCCAGCTACATCAAAGCCAGTGGAGTGCTAGAAATAGTAATATTAGCACGAAGAGAAAAAGTTGGCAAAGAAATTTAAAACTTGAGTTTCACAGCAGTGAGAATATTCTTCTGGGCTGGGACCTACACCTGGGTGGAGTAAAGGCACTTCTAATACCGTTGACTAAAAGCTAACTGAAAAAATGTGCATGGACAGGCTTGAGTGCTGAAATTTTGAGAAATTCCAAGCGTACAATGGGAAACAGGACTTTAGCTGCGTAAAATGATTCATGCTGAACAGAACTTCGTTCACAATTAAGTGGTAAACACAAGTGTTTAACAACATCTAGTAGGTGTGTTACATCTAAATGGTTTCAAAATGAATGGTTTAATTTTTATTGTTCAAGGGATTTGACTGGCTATGGATTACCTCGAGTTTTAGAACCTTTGTGAATGGGTAAAATAAATTTAGGTTTTTTGAACTAAACAGTTTCTCTTACTGAGTAAATAAAACACTGACTGATTCAGAGCTGCTGCTGGGCCTGTGGTTTTAACTAGAGTGTCCAGATTCTGTTTGGGGATTTTGTTCAGTGTTAGCAGAATGGGAAACTCTAAGGTGTTAAATACCAAAAGACTAAGTGCTGTTTACAGCAGTATGGTAAATACTGAATAATGTCCATGGATGCTGCTAGACTGCTTAGAGGAATTGGTTCTTATAGTGGAGAAAGGTCTTTACCTGGAAGTCATAGAGTTGTGTGATGTGCATGTGATGGTAAAGTTGCTGAGGAACTGGAGATGTATGAAGATCCTGACATGAAGCAAAACCAAATTTCTATCACTTCTATGAAAATTATACTTTTCATGAAGAAAAAGGATACAGTTATGTACTGCAGTCTTGCACTGTAACTTCTTCCAAAGCCAAGAGACAAACCAAACCCTACTAAAATATCTTCCCAAGGAAGTAGCTGCCCTGATGAAATAGCTTCAAAAGAGCTGAACCTCAAAGCACAGCACCAGGAGGGGATGAGGCTATTTACAACCGGGTAACAATGCTGCCTTAGATTCAAGGGCTCAATCATCCTCATTTTGCTTCTAGTGTGACAGCTAGGTAAACTAGATCAAGGTAAGGAAAACCTCAGCTGCCTTGTGAAGGAGTTTACAGCCTGCACCTTTGTACGTGCCCAGGCTGAACTGACTGAACCGATCCCTGAAATCCAGGGGAAACCATCAGTAAAACTCAGGAATTAATGGGGAGGGGAGAAAAGAAAAAAGATGGAGAACAGTAAGCATTATAAACAACTTTTTTAAGTTTGATGACCTAGTGTTCTATGTTGTATGTAATTAAAATATAGCTGTTTCATTGATATTATACAACAATAGTTTTAAAACAACAAGAAAAAGTGTTCCGATATTCTCCTATTCTGATATTGTCTGCTGGCTGCCTGTCACGTAGCCAGCACCGTGCGTGTTGGCTTTGAAAAGCTTGCAGTGCCTCCTATGTTTCTTGTGACAAATGGGAGTTGATAAAAGAACAAGATAAATAGCGCAGAAAAATAGCAAGTGATGAACTCGCCTCAGTAACATTTTCTGTAAGCATTTATGTGAGTGTTTTTGTTTGCAAGAAAGTCCGTGTGGAGTGGTATATCCCTGGATGTATGCAAGGGTTCATGCCATGAACCTTTGCAAGACAATCTCAAGTTCCCTACTCCTGTTTATAAAAGGTTCAGTCAATCGATCCGGGAACAAAAGCAATACTGTGTGTCTTAGGTGAAGAGTTAGCTGCCAAACAGCACATAACAAACAGGGCAGCGGGTCTGCCTCACATGGTAGTGTCAGTCTTTGGTTACACTGGGTTGGATTATCAGGGCATGGACTTGGGCAATGCAGAAGAGTGGATTAGAGGGTTGGGCAAGTGGGAGATTTCTGATGGACTTGGGTTAGTAATGTGCTGGTACAGAAAACTCCAGGTTATGTGCTTTGATTTTTCTTTTTCCTTACTCTCAAGTGGTAAGGTTTGGGGTTTTTTGTTTGTTTATTTTGGTAAAAGGTGTGCTTTCTGCATTCTGGTAAAATTATGCCCTCTGATATAGTGCTTAGCTGACTTGGGGAGATGTCCTGAAATGTCTAATCACCAAAGAGAGATACTTTGGAGATTGTTGACTTTCTTAGCCTGTCTGAAGCCAATGACAAGACTTGCTTCCATTGGGTGTGCAATGAGTGGGTTCCTCTGACCCAAAGTAATGCAACATCATGTTGCTTTGGGGAGGGAAAAGGGGAGAGTTAGAAGAAGGGTGGAAGTCCTATAAATGTTTTCTTCTGGTCTAGTAGAACTGTGCCTTCGATACAGAAATGTACTTGGTTCCCCACAGGTAGCCACCAGCACAGTTCAATGCATATGCTTCATGCCCAATATTAAAAATAATTCTTTAAAGAAGCAGCCCATGGCATAGAGAGCATGAAGCTTGCCTCGAGTTATGGGTTCTGCTTGAGGACCAAGAACCTGAGAGTTAAGCAGTTAATTACAGGTCACACTTGGTACAGTGATACTTCAGTTCTTTAAGAGAATTAGCCCCAAGCATGCCAAACTTGATATTATAAACGTTATGAATGACAAATTAACTGATATTTGCACCATCTTTTCCAAAAGTAATTCTCATCCCAAGACCGAGTAGTGCAATATTTAGTATGGATAGATGCGGTTTCTAGTGGCTAATGGTAAAATGTATTATAAACCTAATGAATTGGATCACAGCCAGCCAGAAAAGGATGCTGATAGGTGCAACTCCCGCATCTAAAAGTGCATCCTCATAGATAGGTAGCCGTTATGGGCCCATTTGTGAGATCTTGGTGTTCAAGCATAAAACCCCTGTGTATAACAATACCAAACTGGCTCCTAGGAGACTCCTCTTACAGCTAACACGAAGGTCAGCTCTGGGTGCCTGTTTTGTAGAACTCACCAAGCGACGCATTTGCCCAGTAAAGCTGCTGGCACAAACCTGATTAACGTTAGAGGGCTGCCGTGGAGCGAAGTCAGCTCTGTAACCACATTTGCACACGTACCATTGCCTCGCTATGTTCCTTCTGCCAGCTGCAGCTCAGGACGTGCCAAACACTTTAAGTGCAGGAGTCTGAGTAAGGGCAGAAGCAGCGTGTTTGGGCGAGGCTGTAGTGAAAGCGTAAAGGCAGAGTACAGAGAAAATGGCAGCGGTGGGAGGTGTGTGACAGATTTGACTGCACTCTTACTGCCTGTCACTGTAGGGTGGTGATGCTTTTACAGGTGCCCAGCAGCATGGAGCATTTTGGCATGCTTAATACTTGTGATTTTTACATTCCAATTTGCTGCCCCGAGAGACATTTGCTCAATATGTGCGCTTACAGCCAGGTGTAATAACCCAGAGAAATCACTGTGTGCTGTAAGGAGAGCATATATTCAAATGCTCTGGGTATTTACGTGCATTACTCTGAGCAACGTGTCAAATAATATACTTAGTCCAGTCCAAGTTTTCGGTTCTGTGTTTAGTGGCATTGTTAGTAATTATTAATCAAAATCAAATTCTGATAGTCATTTTCTCCTGGAAATATTAGAAGCTTTTAGTAACTTAGCTCACTCTTTAGCCTTTGGAGATCACAGCATAGCATCGCTTTTCTTCACCTTGTTCTGTCTTGTCAGACAAGACTCAGTTAAAGAGCAAAATGATTTATTGTCATGGGCTACAAGTACTACTTGTGTTAAAGCTTTATCTTGTCGTCAGCCTGAAAGACTATTCCAATTAATGCCCGTTTGCACTTGCTGTGTAAGCTGCTGCGGGTGATGGGCCTCAATTTCCATAGTTGCTATCTGATAGCCAGTGCCTGTCACTGAAAATTTAACAGGTCATTCAGTGCTAGTCAACAAAAGACCCATGAAGCCTCATTTCACACCAATTACTATTTAGCATATGTACACAAATTGATTTTAAAAAATTCTCAGCGACTCTGTGCTCGAATCGGGCCACATGTGTCCCTAGCAGATCCCATCCATTCCAGAAACGTTTCCCTGCTTGCAGTCGCAGATCTGCCCCAGTGCTATTCAAACTCCCTGTTTTGAAAGGAGTGTCTTGGGGTTTTTTGGCTGGAAAGCCTCAGGTTCGGGGTCCTGGCTGAGCTCCAGCTGCAGGTGCTGCTGGGTGGCATGGCTGGGGACTGCTCAGCTCCTCCTGCTGCCTCCTCCAGCCTTTCCAAAGCTATACCTTGCCCTGTGCCTCTTATTTTTCTGCTTACTTTGGACACGGAAGCTATGTTAGATTTCGCAATATTTCTTACCGTTTTCGTGATTGAACTGTGTTGCGGATGTTTGTTTAGCACCTTGGATATTTTCTTTGCAGTAGGAGAATAGAAGTTTATTATTTGTGGCTATAGATTTCAAATACAGTTACTTAATTGCTAAGTGCCAATCTTGAGGTCTTAAATTTCCATCTAAATTGTTCTTTTATTCTCCAGTTTGTATGTATAATTTGTGGAGCGAGGTTTTTAAGAGGGAACTTTCTCTGTAAGTAGACACAAACAAAAAACCCAAACAAAATTCAACACAAAACAGCATGAAAACACATGGTTTTGGTCTAGTAGCATGACTTTAAAATACATCTCTGGAAAACTGGGACAACATCAGGGTGCAAGTAACGCTTTGCTCTTACAATGAGAGAATCTGTGCTTTTCTTAGGTGATTGGTTTTGGTCTGGGGTTTTTTTTTTTCCATTTCTAAATTGCCATGAGAGTAAAGTTGCCTGCAGCGACTGGTGGGCTCAGTATTCCCTGTCCATCTTCTGAGTGTCACCTGCTAAGGTGAGGAGCCTGAAAAAGCCTGGACACATTATGTATGGGTGGCCTTTTGTTTATGACAGACAAAGGCAAAATCCTCTGGATTACTGGAAGATATCATATAACACACAAGATGGAGTTACTATTATTCTTTTCTAAGACATATTGTGTTTCCCTTGGGCAGAGAAAAGAAAGTGCAGCCAATCCTGGGAGAGCAGCTCCTATTAAAGATTTATGCAAGCCTGAATTATTTGGCTTTAAACTTTTTTCTCTTTTTAATAAGAGGGATGCTTTCTTTAGGCACAGCACACTGAAGGAGATGGTATCACTGGTAATCCTTGGCTTAGGCACAGAGCTCCTAAATGGTTTGAATTAGGTAGAAGATGAGACTTTGATTTTTTTTTTTTTTTGCCCCCTTTCTTTTTGTTTCTGCATTTAAGGTTTCACTGCAAAATTTCCCACTGAAATAGCAGTTTGGTGAGATTTTGCCCTCTAAGTCCTTTTTTAGGCGTATTCATTCAGCAAAACAGCTTTGAAGCTGTTGAGCTGTGTAAATGTTATATTAACATTTTCTTCTGCAATTAGACATTTACTTGCTCTTGTTGAAATAGCTCTTTCAAGGGGAAGAAAGCAGGAAGTGAAAGTACACAAAGAAATGAAAAAGTAGCAGTGTGCTCAATTTAATTTTTGAAATCATTTCACCTTCTAATTTACACTTCTTTAAGATAGTGGTTAAGGATAGACAAACAAAGAATACTGGAAGAAATAATTTCATTTTGTTCCTTTGTTACATTAGATCACTTAATTTTCACGTGTTTGGTTTGCATATGGAGATCTGGCCAATGAGTCCTGCTCTTTGAATTTAAGTGACACTGAGGAAAGCTCCAGGAGGCTTGTGTCCATAAGCCTGCAATTCACAAATTACAAAATGGCAAGCAATTGCCCGAAATAAAGATGACAAATAATGTGAATTAGCTATTAGTCCAGAGGGTTTCAAGCTCCTGTGGCTTGATTAAATTAAGCCTAGTGTGCTTAGCTCAAAGTAGCAACTGATCCTTTAGGAAAAAGCCGTATATAATCCAAAGCAAATTATAATATTTTTATGGGTTATTTAAAACATCCAATATACTTAATGAAAGAATTTTTGTGTCATTCTGCTGGGTCGTGTTGTAATTTCTATGTAGTGTAGCAATTTCTGTGGATAATTTCACAGAACTCATAATCTTCCCTCATTTATTCTTACAACACTTTAGCTCACGTTTTCCATACTAGTGATATTTGTTGCCTGAATACACTTTACTGTGTGACAATTGTATCTAGAGCAGGATTTCTGATGGAAGGTGTAACTAATATTTCAGTGTTAACAGTTTGTGTGATGCAGCTTCTTTTCTATCGGTGGTTATCATTTCGACAGATTTTTTTTTTTTCTTCTGCCAAGCCAATGCCAGGAGCATATTTGTGTTGTTACTGTTGCTCAGCAACTGTGATCTCTTCACTAGGTTTGACAGTTGCTTTCTCTCCAGGAGAGCAGAGATGCAAGAAGGACAGATGCATTGATCCTCAACACATTATCAGATCTTGTCACACACCTGCTTTGAAAAGCTGATAGCATCTAATAATCTTACTCAAGGCTCATTTTACACATCGTTGAGCTTTTACAGTTAAACTTAGAAAAATGCATTGTCTTGTTCTGTCAAGGCAGGGAGGTCAATAATTAGGCTGCTATTCATCCAAAAAAAACCCACTATATGCTTTTAAAGAGGCTTGGTACAAAATACCTGTCTATATGGACCATTTAAAGGCTGCAGATGCATTAATAACTGCATCAGTCCTCATCAGTGATCTGCAATTTGATGCTATAGATCTGTAGGGTGCAGCTTTTTCTCAACAATATAAGCCATGGTATCAATTAGAAAATTAGTCATATTGCCATATTTTAATCCAGGGTAACTAGGAATAGTAATTGCATTATCCTCATAGGAATCTATTACAAGTGAAAAGATACCCCTTAAACTGTAGAAGGAATGTCCAAAAAAAGAAAAAGACAGAGGAGCCTTGATCATGTAAAATTAAAATGCTAGCCTGAGGGCAAGTAGGTCAAGGCTAAAGAACCTGCTGAGTGACCGAATATTACTAACAATAAACTAATTGAAACTCAGTGACAAAAACCTGTAGAACAATCTGTAAGCCTGGTGAGTAATTGAAGAGTAAAACCAGCATTTAAGACTGGATCTGTCTGTGGGTAGGACTTGCTCTGGAGGTGATTTGTGATGCTCTGACCTTGAAGCTTTGTGTCATGGAGAACACACCAGTGGTATCACCTCAAGCCAAAGGGCTGGAAATTTGGATTTTGGACTAAATCTGTAAAACAGGTGCCACAAATCAGCAGGACCAGACTTAACCATTTTTAAAGAGACTCTGCATAAACTTGTTGAGCTGTGAACTGTGGCTATTGTTGGCTTCATGTTGGCTTTGTAGTCATGGGAGGAGAAGGTGGCAAGTGCAGTCTGAGCCTTCAGGAAAGGGTTCAGGCACCACCCAAGGGATGAAAAGTGTTTCAGTATCACGGTTATAATATGGAAACCAGTGATCACCTTTGAATATACGATACAGTAATAGTCAGCATTGCTCCTGCGGAGGAGGGAAACAATGAGCTACTACTCCCCTGGTGTGTTTTGGAAACTGTCAGTGATCATGGCTGCTACAGGCTGTAGCTGGCAGGTGTATGTCCTGGTGAACTGGGCTGGAGACTATCTTCACGCCTCTCCAGCTTCAGTGTTTGAGTTCCCTTTCCCAGGAAGCAAATGCAAACAAACATCAACCTTGCCCAGGCAGGGAGGTGTGACTCAGCGGTCACCGGCCTCCAGGCCTTAGCTGGGCAAGTCTGCAGACCCTAGTAATTTAAGCACAGCTCTAGCTACTGAGGGGTAGGAGGAACCCTTTACATATTGTCTTCTGGAGGAGAGCAAATGGTAGGGAGGAACAAAACAAAAAATCCAGAAAAACGCCCTCCAAAACCAACCTAACGAAAACTCAAGCCAACAACAACAAAACCAATCTGCAGAACACTGAAGGGAATTAAGTTGTCATGAGACGAAAGAGAAGATACTTCCATGAGATGGGAGGGGAAAGAAAGCAAATTAAGAATTAGACTAAATGATTAGAAGTACAGAACAGTCTCTGAAGCTTAGCTGACTTACATTTTTCAATTTAAAGATAACAAATTGGGAAGGATGTTCACAGAAGCCAGGAACAACCATGGATTATGAGGAAGACTGGATAAAAGCAGTAGTATTGTTTGTAACATGTGAAATAAGGTGTACTACTTAGGAAATCACTAAGCTGTAAGTTCAAAACAGCTACTAGGAGTGGAGCTTTTTACCCGTAGTAAATCATGGTTTATGATTAAAACATGAAACTTAATGTTACAGGATGCTTTGGGGGCTGAAGTTATGAAAATGTTCATACCCTGATTTGACAGAGTCATAGAAAAAAGGCTAATCTAAGGGCTTTAAATGCAATGGGGTGAGCAGAGTCCTCTGGAAGTAAAGAGGATGTGTGTTAACCCTCCAGTTCTGTCTGGGAACTGCAAGTGGGAAGAGAATCTTGGTGCAAGCCAAGTGTGGGCTAGAGCCATTGCAGTAGAATTGCTTCCCAGTTCAGCGCCTGGACACACTCCTGGGTGTCTTAATTTACTTTGTATATATTTAGCTGGAGACGATGAACTTTTGCAAAAAAAATCTGACACTCTATTTGTGATATGGTGGCCAATTATTGCACACAGGTTAATGTCATAGTTAACTCCAGTCTCAGAAACAACAAAAAGCAAAGATATTTGACAGTCAAACACTGAAGAGTGTGTGTTAAGTGGAACCTGGCTTTTAAAGCAGGTTTAGAAATTATTAATGCTATTTCATGGACCTCTGTCAATTTGAAACTACAGTCACCAAGAGATAGTCTTTTTTTCAAATGGGTCTTCTGAACTTGTGTACAGCAGAGCTGGAGAAGCAGCAGTAGTACTTTATAGTCTCTTGGTATGTGTGTGTATATACAGCAGCCAAAAATGATCAATAATTCTAGAAAAATCTTTTTCTAAAAAGACGAATAAAAGCCACATATGTGTTACAAAACTTACAGCAGAAATTACTGTTTTTTCCTCAATATTCTAATTAAGACAATTTATTTAAAAGCTGTAAGTTCTCTGCATATTTTTCTGGAGAAGCAGAGATATCTTCTTGTGTTCATTAAGGCAATTTGAATATGTTGAGTGTGTTTACTATTACAGTAATCAAAAGCCATACTCACTAGTTTGTGGTCAAAATGCTGACAAACTGCCCAAAATCTTGTTCTGTCACTTCTAGGGAGACGTTTTCCCTATAATTATTCCTATTTGTATCTATGCATCACTTCAAAAATACTGTATTTGGTACCCTTCCATAGGTATCTTTCCAAAGTTGAATGCAAGACGCAAGTGTCTAGAATCAGCTGCTTGTTGGAGAATGCATAAAGTCTGGTAGTTTTCATCAGTTCAGTATATGTCATAAATATTGTATTAACATTTAATTACTGGAAGAGATGCAGCTGCCTGGGTATCAAAGTTGCAATAGCACTTCTGTTTGAAGCACAGTTCTGAAATGTGTCTAAAAACCTGTGGTTTAGTCTTTTTCTTTTTTTTTTTAACTCTTCTTGTCTTTAGCCACAGAGTATCCTATGTGAGACGGCTAATATCTGTGGCATCTAGTTTATTCTTTACATCCTAGGCTTGTTCTAAACTGTTATTTAAGCTCAGAGGAGAAAGCTTAAAATATTCAGTCTCCTCATTTTAAGGGAGATGCAGTCAGCAAACTATTTCACTTCTCTCTTGTTTGTGATGAGACAGGAGCAGCCTCACACCGCTGGGTACCTGGGAGGTCACACGTGTTCATGTGTAACACCTACAAATAAATCTAAAGTAACTTGGAAACTGAGACCAGCTTACATCTACGAAACCAAACTGCGAAGTCGTCTGGGCTTCATTTGTTGTTTTGGGGGTTTCTTTAGAGTTCATTGCCAACAGGGCAAGGCAGCTCCTTCCTCTATTATACAAAGAAAGGATGGGCAGTCTGTTGGAGACACTACGGGTCAGGAAAATAAAGCAGACTACACACATGGGTAGTCTGGCTTAAGCTTTTTATATTGCCATTTAGGCAAAGGGAAGGATTGGAAGGAAAACAGTGTCACAATTTGAGACACTTGCTGGGACCTCCCTCTTTGAAAGTTAATGGAAGCGAAATGGAATAAAGTATGAATTTCCCTGTGTGGCGAAGCAGGCTGCTCATGGTGGCTGGCTGTGTCCCGGTACTCACCAAAGCCAAGAAGCTTGGTGGAGATGGACTTCAAAGGGAGTTCATGGGAAAGACTGAGACTTCAGAGCCAATTTGGAATGGTTGAAAGCATGCTTTCCCCAGTGCTTTTCTGGGCTGACACTGTAAACACTTCAAATTATCATGGGAGCTGATAGCTGAGGAAACATCCCTTTGGTGTTGCACAAAATACATATAACATTTACTTGTGGCATTTGTGCCTAAATCTGAGTCCCTCGAGTTTAGATGACAACCCCGAAAAGAAATAGCTGTTAACTGGAAATGCTTGCCTTCTGATATTCCTTATTTTTAAACTTTTAGGTTTTATTACTCAAGTAGTTCCATTTAACTCACGTAGGAGCTTGCACTGGCCCGTGTTTAGTCTTTAACTCTGAGTTTGCACAACTGAAAAGGCAGTTGTGGACTCTTATGAGTATTGTATAGATTTTTTTCATCAATTTGGCCTACGGTGATGTTTCTGTTATGTGAGCTAGTTGGAGCCTTACAGACTTTGTAAAGGAAAAAGCACATTTCCCAAATGAACATTATTGTGGAAACTGTGAGAGTCCTTGCTTTGACATCAAGGGCAGAACTGCTTGATCCCTCCCTTGAATCAGCTCTAAGTTGCTCTCTAATGGTTTTATGCATGGCCGGAAAGTTTAATAGTGCACGAGAACAAAATATTTTTAATACACTCTTATTTTAATATCACTGGCATTCCTTACCAAACGCTGAAAACCGTACAGGTTGTTATTTGGGGAATAAAGCATAATGCGATTATCACCAATTCTACTTCTTGAGTGGTCGTATGTAGCTCAAGTCTTCTACATAAATATTTTGAAAAGGTAAATGAAAAGAACTATTTCATAGCAACAAGTAAAAAAAAAGAGTATGTTGGTTTGTATAGAATAAAACTTTTATTGTTGACACATCTGAAAGACTGTGCCTGGAATTCCTGCTGCCTGCCTTGTTCCACACAAGGAATATTTTGTTTATTACAGTTTAAAGAATGATAAAGTAGCGTGTGATTGAGCTCTGGTGTTTGTTTATCTGCATTATAATTTGAAGCATGATATCATTAGGCTTAAAGTCTATGCTGAATCTGTTTATTCTTCTTCTGACTTGATGTATTACTCAATACCTCAGTGTATTATTAGTTGAACTTAATGGAACTTTTTATTACTGTTTGCACTTTTTCGTGTTTCAGGTGGTTTGCCTTTGTTTCAGGCAGGGTTTCTACTGCACCACAGAAGCTGCTCTTAATTCCTTGAAAGTATATATCACTACGAAAAACTTTATGCAGTATTACATGAATTAGATAACTAACTTGTGTCATAGAAACTATACTTGGAGATAAACCTGTGAAAATCCCACAGTGTTGGGTTTGGTTTTTTATTTCAGTTTGGTTTTTTTTAAAAGGTATGAGAATAGATTACAAAAATGAGAGCAATCATACCTAACAAAATTGGATTACATTGCAGTACAATTCTCAAGGCAGCATTTAAACCAGCTCTCTGATGATCAGAAACATCCATCTAAAAGCAGAATTTTGTTCTCAAGTGTGACGAGGGAAACAAGAAAAAAACTACCTATAGCATACATTTCTTAAATCTTTATATATACTACGCATGCCTAACAGGGAAAGGCATTGAACTACTGAAGCAGTTTTGCTCACTCACATCACTGTGCAGAAGACAATTTATGTGAAATGCAGCTTTGACTTCATATATACCTTTCCTATATGCCTTTCACCTCTAGCTGGATTTCCTTAACACCTTGCAAATCATGTGGAGAGTAATTCGATGTGATTCATAATTGCAGATTTCCCTATTTCAATGTCATTATCAATGGCCTTTGTGATATTCCCACTCATCCTCTGATCCACACTGTGGTGTAACATTTTTGCATACACATTCCTTTTAAGGAAAAGAAAATATTTTGGCAACTGAGCTGGCCTATTTCTTATGAATAATAGGCAAAAATGTTTCCCGAGCTGTTTAAATCACAAACACAATGTTTGCCATCTGTAAAGAAACGCTAGAAATGAACAGTAATTTTTTTTTTTTTCCACTAACCAGTAGAGGTCACATCTCCTGGGACAAAAGCCACAGGAGCCAAGGTACCATTTCCTTCCTCCCCACTCATGCAACTCCCCATATGCCTCCCCTCTTTGAAACATGGTAAACCCTAGGGAGGGTTAGATCTACCCTCAGAGCAGCAAGGGCTTGTGCTTGTAGCGTAAAATTGTGTAACAGTGTTGGGCTTTGCCAATTCATTCAGGTTAAAGTCCCTTTTGTTGCAATACAGGTGACAATATTACCAGAAACTAGACAAAATCTGTAAAATAAACTTACTAAATGTTATTGTTAATCTCAACAAAAGGTGGGACGGTTCAGCAGTCCAAATGAGTCAAATAATGGCATAACTGATGTTTATCAGATACATGTTTTCTTGGTTCTGTTACAGGAATCCCACAGGGATGTTCCTGTAATTACACACAGGGCACCAGTGTTGAGCTGAGATAAACCAGGCACCTGTTGTAAAGGAACTGTAAAGCAATAGGTTGCTACGTCCTTCATAGTTCCTTCCTCCAACTGTTAATGTTCCATATTAACAAAAATCCCATCAACTATTTTTAAGAAAACATTTACCAATCTATCACAAACTTGAATTTTCAAGTAAAAATCGTGGCAAAGCAAACAGAAGGAAGATTGGCTTGTTTGCTTATGGGCCCTCAAAACTTTGGGATCCCAAATAGCTGGAGATAACATACAGATTCCTTAGACATCCATGGAAGGGATGAAGACACAAAATTGTGTGAGCAAATGCAGATTGACCACTTAGAGCTATGTTCATCTACATTTAAAATGTGACTGAACTCTTGAAAATGTTATTGTTATAAATATTCGTGCTAGCTAAGTATGTTTTTAGCAGATGAATGCAATAACAGCAAGTTTTCCCCAATCTTTGTGTGGTCTTATTTAGGTTGATTTTCACCCTTTGAGGCAGTGGCTGTTTCTTCTTACATGTAACTATATATAAAAAATTTTAACTTGCATTTACAGTTACTTGCTTGTCCAGCTTTTACACTTTTATTTGCTTGTCTGAGGTCATTGGCTTTGTCACGGTTCCCTGTTTACTGCCAAACTCATTACGATATCAGAAAATATCGAAGTCACTGAAATTAAAGTTTAAGCACAAATTGATGTTCATAATGGTATTTTCACATCTATACAAAACTCTTGGTCTCATAGAATCCTTTTAATTCAAAATTCCTACCCATGAAAATATCAATATTTCAACTGGGTGCCTGTTGAAAGGAAGAAACATTTTGGAAACGTTAACTAGGAATTCCAGTAAGGAAAAAAGCGGTGTGCAGAAAATGTTGATGGTTACCTGCCATCTTATACCACCGAGATCCATTTTTTGTGTATATCTGTGGTTCCGGTTTCAGGAAAAAAATTCCAAAGACAAGACTGATCTGCTGACTTTTGCTGTGCTCCTCAGCCCAGTTTCAAAGGGCCTCCTTAGTCTTCTCAGAAGGTTGGTGTGTGGTCCAGAAAAGATGCTCTTGGTAACATCTGGCACAAAGTATGGATGCTTTATGCACTCATGACTGAGAAGTTTCTCCCTTGATTTAGTCTTTGTACACGGTAATTTTACCAGTAGCTACCCTCTTGCTTAATTTTGAAAGCTGCAGCAGGCTCACTGAAGTCAGTGAAAGAGAAGTGAAGCATTTGTAATGCTGAGACTACTGCTTGGGTTTGCAGGAGGCAACCAGCTACACAAGGCACATGGTGTGACTGCTACATTATCACCGGCCAAAAGTGTGGTGTGGGGGAAGGGATGTGTTGGAAAAATTACAGTTGAACATAAGTAGGTGTCGGGAGGTTTTGTTTGGTCATATATCAAAGCCATTGATTACGAAGGGATTTACTGTTCAAGGCTTTTTATTTACAATATAACTGAAGTCAACTATTGCAGTCCTAAAGCAAGGACTGTGATTTTTAGAGGTTTTTAATGGACTTCTGTGGAGTTGTAAGCTTAAACTTTGAAATCACATTGGATAAGAAAGGCAATATCCTTTCCTTTCCGCATATTTGTTGTGTTGCATTCTGCTCTGTTACACGAGGTATAAATCTGGAGTTAGCTCCACGATGTTCAAAGCATTGATCCTCCATATACACCCGTGTAACTGACAGTAGAAACGGGGCTAGGCAACTTATTAAACTCTTTAGAGGTTGTCTATCCTACCCACTGCCTTTTTTCAAGGTTATATTATTGGTTAGTTTCAGCAGAGCCTCACATGTCATTCTCTGTGCAAGCTTATTTTTCCCTTACAGTGTATTTTCCCCTTGTAGTCTGTATATTTTGCAACACAGAATACCAGAAAAATGTGCCAAGTTCTTCAGATTGATGGTAAGGAGGAAGACGATGTTACTCTGCCCACGTGGCTCTTCTCCTTCTGATACTACCAAATTATGTAAATTCATGTCACTGGTTCTTTTGGTTTCCACTGCTTGCTTTTGGGGGCAAATGGGTGGTAATGTGGGATGATAAATGTGGAATAAACAAGCAGGTAAGGGAGCTCCTCCAAAATAGTACTACTGGCAAAGAATTCAGTAACGAATTGCAAGCTGTGAGGAGTGACAGGACAATGGTCAATGGGCTCAAATTGGAAGAGGGTAGATTTAGATTGGAAATTAGAAGGAAATTTTTCACTCTGAGGGTGGTGAGACACTGGAATAGGTTGCCCAGGGGGGTTGTGGATGCTCCATCCCTGGATGTGTTCACGGCCAGGTTTGACGTGGTCTTGAGCAACCTGGTCTAGTGGGAGGTGTCCCTGGCAGGGGGTTGGAACTAGGTGATCTTTGAGGTCCCTTCCAACCCAAACTATTCTGTGATTCGATAAGTACCAGGCTTCAACAACATCTAACCTTGCTAGGAAAGCAAGATCATGACAGAACACTCAAAAATGAAGTGCTAAAGGAAAAACTAAGGAACGTGAATCCAGGGGTCTTTCAATAATCAAATAAGGTGCTAACCGTATCTTGAAAGTCATGCTGTATCAGTATGGGCAAGGCATTTTCATAAGTTCATGCATGTTTTTAAGGAGTTGAAATAGTATCAACAAAGTTTCTTGACCAGGTAGACTGCCATGAAAGTATTTTTCCTTTTTAAGTGAATAAAATGTTAACTGTTTTCAGTAGACAGGGCAGGCCTGCACCTTATCTCCCTGACATGTCAGAATTGAGCAGAACAAAGTCTGTAAAACACAAAGCAGCTTCTGCAGATGGCTGGTACTCACGCAAAGGAACACTACCAGGTATAGCTGCTACTGCCTTGAATATTTCCAATATTTCTCTAGCACTGCATTAGCAATTTGTGGTTTACCATTAAGACTTCTATGCCCAGACTCTCAAAAAAAAAAAAATTGTCTGAGTTTATTTTTTATTAAAGCTTCTGCCATTTATCTCATATGCATAATTATGTAAACCCATGGATGGAAAACTTCAACATCTGTTTATGTAAAAATGCATGTTACAGTTGATCATACAGATAAGAAGAGAAAGAAAGAATACTGTACTGACATAGCCCTTTTTGCTGATACTAGTATTTGAAATAATTTCATTAATGCTATTCACAATCTTTCTGTATTGTACATGTGTATATGGTACAGTTTAAAAACAGCAGCAAATGCTGATCCAAACACGGTGGACTTGAGTCTTGGCAGCAAATAAAAGTTGCCTATATGAAGTTAGGCCTGTGTGGGTGCTCTTCCCACCAAAACTGAGTTGAAGTTACAACACTTGCTCATCTGTAAGCCTTTTGCTAACGATGGCAGTGCTTTATGTAGCGTTACCTGTGTCTACAACTTATTTAGGTAGCATCTGTGATTTGTTATGCACTAGAAACATCTGCAGAGTTTGTACAAAGTGGAAGGGATGGGACACCATTCTGGAGCAAAACAGTTGTTCAGCTTTCCCAAGTTGCATGTTTTTATCCAACAGGCAGTGTGTTCTTTGCTACCAAGAGAGTTTGAGTTTTGAACGTTCTAAAGACTAAGTTACATGTCAGGACTCAGAGAAAGAAGGAAATATTGCCAAAGAAGCTGTAAAGATGTAAAAAGCTGCACACAGAAGAAAGGAAACGTAATTATTTTCCTTTGCAAATGAATGAATGAGGCAACACAAAGGCAAGAGATGAGAGCTTCTATTAGATGAGGAAGTGTAGTATATAGAAAAAAATGACAATATGAGTGACCATATGACTTTGCCCTTACTTTCCTTAATCTTCCTCTTTAAATACTAGCTTTTTTCTCTAATGCTTACCTCTATCAGTATTAGCCACCTCTGTTAACTTATTTCAGTAGGTAAAACTTTTCTTTTCAATAGGTTATAGGTTCAGGAGGTCATTCAGGTCAGTTTGCTGGCGACAATTAGTTTTCACAGAAGAACTCTTAATCTCAGTCTGATGCAATAAGTGGAGAACTTAATCTATTTTCAAAAGCCATTTGTCACTGTAGGGTGACTTTGACAGGTATGGCAGAGTTAGTGGCAAAACTCTGGGTTCTTCTGGTCAGCAGTAAAATATCCATTGCTTTTGGGGTGCCAGGAATGCATGTCTCAGACTGAATATAGGCTAGGGAAATCTGAAGTAACCTTTCAACTCCACTTGTCACCTTTCTCCATCTGGAAGTTGAGCCATTGACCACTACTCTCTGGATGCGACCATCCAGCCAATTTCTTATCCACTGAACAGTCCACCCATTGAACCTGTATTTCTTCAACTTTGAGAGAAGGATGTTGTGGGGGACTGTGTCAAAGGCCTTGGAGAAGTCCAGGTAGACATCCATAGCTCTTCCCTTGTCTACTGATGCAGTCACTTCATTGTAGAAAGCCACTAGGCTGGCCAGGCAGGACTTGCCCCTAGTAAAGCCATGCTGACTCTCTTGGATCACCTCCCTGTCCTCCATGTGCCTTAGCATATCTTCTAGGAGGGTCTGTTCCATGATCTTCACAGATAATTTATATGGAAATGTTTCACAGGACTGTGGAGCTAGGCTAATGAATAGATGCAAGCATATAAGTGAAGCCCAAGGTAGAGGGAAGGAGGAGCTCGGATGACTGAATATGTAAGAGGCACCTGTAACACTCACCAAAGCACAACAGTAAATATGGGCATAACCGTCGCAGAGGCCCTGGCCATAGGACATGGAGAAGGGGAGGCCATGATGTCAGCCACAGAGCTGGGGACAAGAGGAAGAAACATTCAATCATTGGGATGAAGATGTCCTCCTAGCACAGCTGAGGAACTGTGCAGGGAGAAAAAGAGAACGCTGCTGACAAGGTCAGGAGGCAGTATGGAAGGCAGCTTAGCTGTGGTGGTACTTGAGTTGATGAAAAGACAGCAGTGTCCTCATACACTGCAGCAGAAGGCACTGATACTTGGGGAAGCAGTTCCAAGAGGAAGAACATAGCACAGATGAGTTCAGACCTTTCAGATCCATAGTCATTTCAAACTAACGTAATGTCTCCCAGGGTGGTCAGCACTGACACTTCACAGAAAAGTCATAATAAAGGAATAAGGAGGTAACCTACCCCGTGGGGAAATCTCTGGCCCACATCTGGAGCACCAGGGACTAGGACTAAACTGCTGTATATGCACGCCACAGAGGACTTATGACAGACATTAGCCTACATGTTCTTTACCCATGTAGAGGTTTTAAGCTACAATAGGCTGCGGGACTCTAAGGATCCTTAAAAGCACATGAAAGATCTGTAGAAGCCAACAGTCCAGCTTTGTGACAACAAACCAACAATCCAAACTGCAGGACCTGTATCTCATATCCATATGCTTATGGCTCAAAATGCATAGAAGCCCTCACACCTATTTCAAGAGAAGACTTGGCTAGTACTTAGTCCCACAACACTTCATACTCCTGAAAATCTTTGCTATTCAAAATGCTTCCTTGTTAAGGTAGAAGTGGTCAAATGGTAGTAATTACAGTGAAAACCACTCTTGATAAGTTAGCCACATTTTCTTCCCCTTCCTAGGCTGTCTTCCAATTTTGTATAACAGCACCATCTTCCCTGTCTTTACTGGCACAAAGACCAAAGGCAGCTAGCCTTGGACATCCAATGCCATCCAACCAGTAGTGGTTTGGCAGCTGGTAACACATTCCTGCCTACAGTACTGTTGTGCTGACCTCCTAATTTTCTGAAATAATCCCAATACTACTAGTCACATCCACCTTGCTTTAAAAAAACCCCTACTCTTTAAACTTTTTTTCTTGCATGTTTCAACTGTTCACAATCTAGTGCTAAAAGCAGGAGCATGAAGCCCAAACTCAGGCCTGTGAGGTGCTTCAGGTTCAGTTGATGATAAAGTTTAGCAACTCATGTTGACAAAATAGGTCAGAAAAAATTACTTTAAAGTTCCAGCTAGCAGCAAGTATTAAAAGAATGCCCTTGCATCCATGCTGCAAAAATTCAAAGGAAAGCACAAAGCCACAACACGTGGCAAACAGAAAAGTTCACTGGAACTAGGTCATCAGTCTCTCATCGTGTTTTCTTACAAAGACATAATCAACAAATGGGTGAAACCAGCCAATCTTTCTTGTCATCATAAACAACTCTTTCTTCAAAGACAAGACTTTTGAAGTTTAACACGTAAATCAAAAGCGTAACAATTGGAAAGTTGTCCATTCATTTGAATGAATACTAAAACACATCTTTCAGAATGTCAATCAAATTATTAAGGCTGCAAAGACTCCTGCAACTGCCAATAGTTTCTTGCTTCCTGCAATAAGAAGCATAGTAACAGTAACATTGAAATATCGTGTAGTGACAAAATTTGATCTATTAGATGCTTTGGAACTGAAGATATAATAGTTGAAGATATTAAAAGGATTATATACTCTGTGCATTTCTTCCTACAGAAACATAAACACATGAGTCCAGGATTTGCTCAGTTAGTATAACTGAGAAAAAATCACCAGGGAAAAGCTTTGAGGGCATATTGGGAAGTGAGTTAGGAAAGGCTTTATTATGTTGGTGCTACTCATACACATTAATTATTGAGGTTTACTGTTTTAGATACCATTTCGTAAATGACTCAGTTAAAGCACACACACAATAGACATACGTACATGCATTTATCTTTAGGCAATGAATAAAGGAGCAAACAAGTGAAGTTAGTTTATCCCTACTGAGGATCAGGGGAGGCTGGGCAGAAAAAAACCTTTATTGTCAACTGCAATTAGAAAGTTTTAGAGCAGGGTATTGGTTTTGTTTTCTCAGACACTCTAAAAACGGTGTGTCACCTGGAAATGCAGGCAGAAATTGTCCGGAATAAATATAGCAGCTTTCAGCAAACTTGTCAAAACTGAGGCTTTTCTCAACATCCTCGAACTCTGAATTTCTCAAGTAAAAGAAGATCCTGACACACTGAAAACCCATGACAACTTTGTGGCTGAAAATGAACTGTCAGATCCTGAATCTTGCAACAGGGAGAATAAAAGGACACTTCTCAGAGCCCAAATGTCAGTTCCACCAGCACTTCCATGAAATAAACAACAGGAATGGCTACCTATGAAGAGCTTCAGTGGAGATGACAATTGGGGCTCCAACCTGACAGCTGAGCAATTGCTTCTGTGATCTAGAGATGAGAAATTCAAACTTGAATTAACTTTCAGCCACGGTATCTCAATGGGGATGAAATATTGTCATATCCTGAATCCCAAAGACAACAGACTGAAACTGCCTTTGAGGCAACTAAAAGAATTTCAGAAAGACTATCATCTTAGCCATGTATTTGGAAGTCATGAACCAAATTATAAAATATCAGGTTGTAACATCTCTTCGTGATGATTTAAATTCAGAGTAGCCACTGATTATTTACATCATCAAGAGACTGAAGTTAGCTACATATTGGAAGAAATATGTGGAATTTCAAAAAATATTAACTTCCACCGGAAAGTTAGAGGTCCACTGTAGGGACTGGCATCCGCAAGATATCAGGCTGTCATGGAAAGATAGGAGGGGCATAGAAGCTGGGTGGCTAGCTTGCTTATCGCGAGAATGCACACAAGACAAGACAGGTATATAAAGCGATTGCGCAATGCTGCATCCTCATATTGGTGTCTGTGCTCGATGGCCCTGGAGTGCGGATAACTCCAGGCCCGCCCAGCTACCGAACGGGGCTTGCCAAAAGTGGAACGGCAACAAATGGTGATCCCCAACGTGATTAGCTGGGTAGGCGGACTGTGGGAGGTCGGAGACGGGTTCGAACCGTGGAGGCCTTAGTGAAGGTGATTGCGTTGCTATGGGGTGAGTTTACAGTTTCTGTGAAACCGAAGGAGATCACCCAATGTGTGGTTTGCCTCCTGAAGGAGGGAATCGTGAAAGAGCCAGCTGATTGCCTGCAACCGAGTTCCTGGGACCGATGTTCCACAACTTTGGCAGAAAGGGCCATGACTGCGGGCTCTGCCAAAGAGTCAAAAAACTGGGGGAAGGTATTGCGCTTGCTGCAAGCGGCGCGAGATAACTGTAACACCTGGAATGTGGCACGTGCTTGCCTGTATGGGGAACCAGGCTTGGATTCCCGGTCGCGGGATGTAACCGAACAGGCGACACAGACCAAAAAGTAAGAAGGGGAGGCAGAGGAGTCGGGAGTGGAAGGAGAGGAATTGGAGGACTCGCAGTGGAGTGCCCTGACGCCGAGGCAGGTGATCATTGCAGCAGGGGGGAAGGATGAGCAGGAGGAGTCGCTGCCCCCCATGGGCACCTGGCCAGTGCAGCCAACAGCTCCTGAGGAGCTAGGACCAGTGCCTGGATATCCTTGCGAGGAATATAGTCCTCCCCCTGTCCAGCCTTCTAGCCCCTCTGCGCTGCAAGGTCCGATCGCAGAAGACCCCTTAGACTGGTTACCGGGGATGCGCCTAAAAATGGCGGACAATGGAGATCATGGGGGCAGACTCGAAAGAGGTGCCAGAGGGGGGAAGGGGGGGGGGGGCGGTGGCCAATCAGAAGGATGGATCTAA
>JAVSBS010005216.1:69184-80900 GCA_033124195.1 Coracias cyanogaster
TGCCCCTAGTAAAGCCATGCTGACTCTCTTGGATCACCTCCCTGTCCTCCATGTGCCTTAGCATATCTTCTAGGAGGATTTGTTCCATGATCTTCTTAGGCACAGAGGTGAGGCTGACAGGGGGGTAGTTGCTGGCGTCTTCCTTTCTACCCTTTTAAAAAATGGGTGTGATGTTTCCTTTCTTCCAGTTGCTAAGGACTTCACCTGACTGCCAGGACTTTTCAAATATCACCAGAGAGTGGCTTGGCAACTGCATCAGCCAATTCCTTCAGGACTCTGCAATGCATCTTAACAGGTCCCATGGACTTGGGTGTGTTGAGGTTCCTCAGACAGTCATGAACCTTGTCCTTACTTACAGTGAGATGGACTTTGTCCCCCTGATCCCTGTCTCGGGGGCCATCAACTTGAGAGCTGTTATTGATGGTAGCTCAAAATGATGATACTCATCACGATCGATCTTTATCATGACTGACGATACTTGAGAGCTGTATCACTGTTAAGAGACAGTTTAAACAATGGCTATTGAAAGCTGAGGTGAAGCTAATTAACCATCCACTCTCCTGTGGTCATGCATGGCCAGTAGGATTCTTACACAGCTTGAAACTGAAATAAGAAGAAACAGGTCCTTTTTACCCATGATGTAAGGAAACAAACATAGTTTATTTAAATTTTAAAAAAACAGAACTAAAATATACCTTAACAAATTTCCATGTAAAACCTCATAGCTGTTGAGAGTGTTTTTCTTTTTTTAAGCAATCAGATATAGAAGAGGGAGAAGGACTGTTTTTGCTGGACAATTATAATAAATCAAGAAACAATTGGGCATGAGTTCAAAGGGAAAATGGTTAGAGAAAGATTCATTGGTAAGCTCCAGCAGCTTAGCTCTGGTAATGCAGACTGGCCATAAACTCAGTTTCAACACTCCAAGTAAGTCAGGCTTGCAGCTGCTTTGCTTCATCTGAGCACTGCAGAGTTGTGGCAAGCCAGTTACAGCACACCAGCGAATCTAGCCTTTTCTGTGGCTATTCAGGTAACACTTTTTTTCACACAGTACAAGGGCAGTCTTGATACAAATGTACGAGTATGAGAAATGAGCACAGTTGTCTCACCTCTTCATAAATTGTGCAACTTTTTGCTTGCAAGAGAGCGGGGAGCGAGCACTCCTGGGCACTGCGTTTTTGTTGTGGGTTATTTTTTCCCAGCCTGTCTTACCAGGGAAGCTTGTTCTCTCTGTCTCACTCTCCTGTATAAAGACTGGCATGAAAACACATGTCAAACTGTATGGGGTAGTTGTGTTACAGGCAAATATCCAAGAAGGATCACAACAAGACCATCACATTCCTTTCTTGTATAACTTGCAGAAGGCTGAGCTCACACGTTAGAGCCCTACACATTAATGCAGTGTGCCCTGTTAAGGCTTCCTTTTTTTTTTTGAGAAGAGTGGCACTTGGCTGTCCTTGCCAGTTCCCTTTGTTTCCACCCCACACAAACACTTTTACAGCCACCAGCCCATTTTGAGCTAAGACGACAAAGAGCTGAAGATATCAGAGATGATGCTTGCACAAGCTGTATTGATCTGTGAGGAACGATTAAGGGAATGAAACACAAAATCAGCATTACATTTCTACACCTGTGCAGCCACAACATGCATGTCACCTGCCCACTTGATACCTACAGCTTTTGAAAGGAAGAGGTGTTAGGGGACAAAGTTAAGTCTGAGGATCACTAAAGAAGATGCAGAACACAAATTTGTTAGAAATCATGCTTTACTAGTCCTGTGTGGTTTGGAACTGTTGGATCTATCTAGTATCTAAAATCTACTTTTTCCCATACCGTATTTTAATCTAGATTGACTGTCTTTAGCTGGCAAAGAAGATTAACCGTAGTGACTGAAAATATATGTATTTCATCCTTTCTGCTTCTTAGTGACTTCAGGTAGTTCTTTCTGTGGTCGCAGGTTTTGGGTTGTGTTCATTGCCAAGCGCAGAGAAGCAGGCTCAGCTCCGCTGTGCGCAACAGCAACCACAGGGTTTCCTGAAAGCATTCCAAGAACATGGCACCTTGTTCTACACCAAGGGTACGACTGTGCTGACTTCCGTCTATTAGCACAGTGCTTGCTAGTCACGCTTTGAGCAGTATAGCTGTAAGCAATCTTGAGATTCACTGCTGCTTGTATGACACTGCTGCAGAGACTGCTGTGGCCATGTGTGACTCGTGCAAAGCCACAAACAGTGTTGTTTTTTTTTTAATGTTACTGTATTTAGCACTCTGGCCTGCATGTGTCTGCTAGGAGAAAATATTCCTACCATGGCCTTTTAGTAAAACATCTATTATGATTTTAAAAATCAAATTACAGATTGTATATAAGCATTCGTATCACATATTTATCTTGTGAGATAAACTTCCATTCAGTTAAAAACTTAGTCTTTCTGAACCCTTCAGTGTCCTTGCCAGAAGTATTTAGTGTTAGCCTTACCATTTATTAAATTATGTGGTTTTTCCCTTTCACTTGTGTGTGGATCAGGAGCATAGAACTGATTCTCATCTCCTCTACTGTACAAACTGAACAGAGACTGTGAAGGTTTTTGCAGCGGATGCTTTGGAAATGGGAGGCATTTTCCTTTTACTAGTTTGTGGCACAGATGTACTGCACAGATTATGCTGGCAGAGCAAGCCCCACGCTATCCCATAAACACCCAGGGCAGTAGATCATGCCAGGGCAAAAGGGCGGGAGTGATTAAGACAATATGTGATTTGACTGTCCTCACCTGGTAATCTATCTCTAGAGAAGGACACACAGTTTGCTTTACCCTGAAGTGGTGCTGAGCCCGTGTCAGGAGTGGGGAGATGTTATTGGCACGGTGACAAATGCCCGCGCCTCCTATAAACACCACGGAACCTGGATGTGCTCCGTGCTCTTCTGCAGATCTAACGTACCGCTAGACTTGGGTTGTCTAATGCGAGCTTTTAAAATCACCAGTAAACAAAAATGGTAACAATTATTTGTACAAACCCCAGCGGGCTAGAACTGCAAAGGAAAAGCCGCAGGAGCATGGAAGATCATTAATTTTTCCCATGGTGTTTGACTCGGCATGTGATCTTTTGGCCAGGAAAATACTTGAGGCAGTGCAGTTAGTAACACTTCTCCCAGAGGCTGTCACAACCATGCTTTAGACACTGAGTCACAGATGTTTACTCAATCATCATCGCACACCCTGTTTCTAAGAATTACACAGAGATGGGTTCAGCGAGTTTCATTTCGTGAATGGCCCTTTCTGATAGCAGGCACCCCGTGTATAAATTCTCCCCATACATTTTCCTGCAGTTCAAATTACAGTGCTTGATTAATTGATTTGACTGAAGAGAATGCACCAAGTAAAGTTCAAATGGAAAGAGTAAGCAGCTGGACGCATGTTCACTTTCTTTCACAGTCTTGTTAGTTAATTTTGGCTGATGATTTCATGCAAACTGTGGTACTGAAGTGTATTCACAGCGCTGTCTCACTGACTATAGATAATGTTCCCAAGCTGTTGCAAGTGTGAAATATGTTTTGTAGAGGGCCAAATTCTAGTCCCGTTCATATCTGTGGGAGAATTGCTGTGCTTTAATGGGGATCGGTATTTGGCCCTTGATATCCTCTTTGAAGGTTGTTGGTTTGGGTTTTTGTTCGGTTGGGTTTTTTGTTGTTATTCTCTACTGGAAATGGGCATTCAGAAAATATCCGATGCATCAGAAACATACTGTTGTTGCTTATATAAAATTCCTCTCACCAGAATGATTTTTGCAAGCTTGTTGGATGAGTTTTCTAAATCACGCGGAACACTTGCTTTAAAATTGTGGCTTATGCTCTTTAAAGGAGTTGGTATCATCAAATTTCAAAGGAGTAGGAGATTTACTGCCTTTTTGTACTGTAAGCAAGCTTCCTTCTAGAGGTCCCAAACCTAAAGCTGGCAAAGCCTGTGATATACCCATGACAGCCCTCTGGTTTGAGGTTTTTATTGTGTGCCATCAACAGGTAGAAACAGACTGCTGAATTCAGAATACTGACTAGCACTCAAGTCTTATAGCGATATTTTGTATCCCTTCCCTCCATCAAAATTTTGCAGCCAGCACAGCTCGCTAGTAAATGAAAAGATCTTCTGCATCAGGAAAGATTTAGACATTTCTATAAATTAATTATTCTTTCCCTAAATGTAAGAATGGCACCTGTGTACCACCAGCCCATAGCCGTGTTTCAGGGTGCTAAGCTAACCACTGCCGGGAGGATGAAGCAGAAACTCTTCTTTCCCAAGGAGAAAGGCCGTGTTAGGAAGTGTCGCTGTGAAGGCGAGAGAGCAGTGGCCTGTCGGGGACACCCAGGCTGTCACACCGCTGCCACTCTTCCTACAGAGGGAAGACAGACACATGGAAAACAGGCAGTTTCTCCATCACATACATTGCATCAAACCTGTGTGAAACTGCACCAGTACTCCTTACTAACATTGAGGAAGGTGACAAGGTCTGGGTGAAGAAGAGCTTTAAAGAACAAACAAAAAAAGCAGCAGAGGCTTGAGAAACAGCTGTAGGTCCTCTAATCATGCTTCAAAACTATCAACCTACCACTCAGATGCATGAAATGCACTTTCCCTCCAGTTTCACCAAGTTTTCCTTCGCTGTTAGAGACTGTATTCCTTCCTGAGTACCTGTTGTGGAAAGATGAAGGATGCTTTTGCTCTGACAGCACCAAAGTTAAGGTTCACCTTCAGAAATGAGATGTGGTGAAAGAGGTTTAGCAGGTGTGGTCACACCTGCTCTCAATTAACAGCTAAGTTAGCATTTACCTCGGTGAAATTTTAGCAAATAACACATTTCCCTCAATCTCACTCTCCAGCCTGGTGTTTGATGATAATGCAAATGCAAGTTGTATTTGTAGATCAGCAAAACAGTTAATAAAAAGGTTTGTTTTCTTTTCTTTCCAAAAAAATAGTTCAAGATACTCTGTAATGCTCTCTGTGTTAGGGAACTGCAGCATAGCTGATGCGATAGCTGCTTGGAAGGGGTCTTTCTGAAGATGTTTCTCACTCTTTACTACATTTTCATGTTTTGTGACAGGAACAGTCAATACGTATGGGAAGGTTTAGATTTCACATTCACACTTAGTTTGGTTAAAGAGGAGAAAATTCACCAGCTTCTCTAAGGGTAAAAGTTTAATAAAAACTTGTCAATGTGAATTTCGGAGGCATAAAAATAGTTGAATCAGTTTTGGAAAAGCCCACCTTCTGCACTGTCACCACTGCAGCTACATCTGAACTGCACTGTGGACTTCAATCAGCCCATCTCTGAGTATTAGGGAGCCCTAGAGTTATATAGACTAGGTATCGGGATCGCACATTTAGAGTACTACTACACCTTTACTACAGGGTGACGTGTTTCCACAAGGCTGTTCACTGCCCTTAATTAGGATACACCTTTAAATGAAACAAGTTGCCCTTCCTTCTCTATATATTAAAGAAGAGGCATGAAAGGTTAGATAAGTGAGTCAAACCCCATGGAATTTATGCCTATATGATCTCTCCTATATGTTCATGGCTGGACTGATGCAGCTGGAGAGGTGGCTGCTGTGAAGCTGCAGGATTGACAGTGGCCCAAGGCTGAACCTTATCTAGTCCTCAATAGGAAGTGTAATACATGAAGATAAAGAAATCAGGAATTTGTATCTGAGGTAGTGTGTTATGGCAGATTTCACTCCTAAGCTGGGTTTCAAAAACCACTGAGTACATTCTTTCAAACACCTGAGCACTTTCAGTGGAGTTGAGAAGTGTGTGTGTGGTGCAGGCAATGGGTCAACTGTTCCTCCCACGGACCACAAAGCCACGGGAGGACTGGCAGCAACAAAAAAAGGTGTTGTCAAACCGGACAGATTGATTCAGGGGATTTGACCTCTTTAAGTGCTAGAAAAGGGAAACCAAAACTTAAACATCGTATGCTTGTTAGTCTTTGTGTCAGATCAAATAATATGCGCCTCTATAGATCGAAGTATATTAATGGATTTGTGTGGTTAAAAAGAAAAAAAAAAACTTAAGAAAAAAAGAAGGATGACTAAAATATGTATATGTAGCTTGACAGTATATTTTCTTTCAGGAAAATCTGGAATAAAAGCAACATTTTATGCACACTAAGCAGATGTTTATGATTAGTCCTTGGTTAACATCACCCAGCTGGCCATGGATGGCTTTATGGAAGGGGAGAGTATTTGAGAATGTCACATGTTTATATAAATCAAGAGCATGGCGGTCATGACACTGGGGCAAAAGCGCTACACTTCCCATTTTAGGTAACTCTTTCAAATCACATCACAGGACAGTGAAGAAGACTGTTGTCACCAGTACAGTGTTTACAGTTTACTGTAATGATATGATGCGTACCTCTATGCATTAAATCTCATTCTGAGGATTAGACATAGATATGTAGCATATGCACTGGTATCTATAAACATATTTTCTCAAATTTGAGGAAATCTCTAGGTAATAAAACAGTAGAGGTGTTCTTCAAATTGTATTTATTAAACTATATTTAGAATACGCTTAATTGTAAATACACTGGTTTGAATATAACCTACTACTTTATAGTTTTTTTCATATTTTCTTTATGGCGCAAGAGATGGACTATGATATTTTAGAAATCTGAAGTGTTCATCAGGACTTTAAGGTGTTTTCCTGTTTATGGAAAACATGCTTTTACAGGAAGATTGCATAGGCACGGGGGGGATGTAAATAATAATTCTGTACATCATATATCTGCCTTATCCCCAGATATAAAGTTGTTATGAAGTAGGACATATTTGCAGAAATACACAGAAAGTACTTAGCTCCTAGTTAATAAAAAATATTAAGCCAAAATTGATCCTATTGGGTCAGAGGATGAATGAATCACTGCCAATTGTTTCTTGACAAAGTTTTATTCTTTGTTCAGAATAATTTTGTAACTTTTCACTCTATATTAAGTATATAATGTTGGTGATGCTAATTCCACCTCGGGGGGAAAAAAAGTGTCTTGATTTAACTCGATAAATGTTTGCATTAGGCTTCATCCTGTACTTGGGCCTTCTGTTTTCAGATGAGTTTTAAAGATGAGTCCTTGACTCAGTTTCCATATCTATTAAACAAGAATAATACTTCCTTTTGAAAGCAAAGCAATCTGTTGTAATCAAAGCTATTGCAAATGTGGTACCTTGCTCAACTGAGATATACAGAGAAAGGGAAAGTGGAGAAGGCTGTGAAGCCGAAAAGTTTTCCTTAACTTCTTGTTTCTCAGATTTTTTTTGAGAAAATCTGAATCAAGGCTATTTAACTTGTTCCACGACCAACTGTGGCTACAATATTTGAAATTTGTTCTGTTCTAAGGTGCCTTTCTACTATGTTAGTATGAAACATATTTTGAAAACTTTCAAAGACATTGTTATGGGCTTTTAATTTAAATGAAACACTCTGAACATTTTCTTTGTAGCACTGAACTTAAAAAAATCAAAAAATAAAAGGGAGGCATCAGCGGTTTTCTTTTTTTAAGAATTGGACTTCATTTTTTTTGGTATCTGATTTCTATTCCCTGAGCTTCCTAAACACTCAATCACTTCACTGTGTCTTGTATTACAAACCTGGATGCAGCACCGAAGGGAAGGGGCTTTGGAAGAGAAGACCATTCTGGTATAACAAGCCCAATGAGCAGACATAGAGTTTCCCAGAGCCCTTGGGAGCAGGGCTGGTGGGAGCTCCACAGGCAATCCCACGGGTGGACAGAGGAGCGGTTTTGCAGGGGCCCAGAGTTCAGCCCCACTGTGTCCAAAGCTGGTAAATCTTGTAGAGCTCCTGCTGCTGAATTGTTCCGCAGTGCAGCGTCGTATTTAATTTAGCCACACATTTCTTGGGATGGTGCTTTCTGCTCAAAGATCTTTCACAGCAAACCTCCCAGCAAGGGGTGACATCCATGTGACACAAGGGAAAAAAAAAAAGAGTATTCCTTGCTTTTTAACACTTCTCAATCTGTTTGAAATGTTTTGATTAGCTTGTAATTCAATAACATCCTCATGTAAAATCTTCAGTATGAATGTACCCCTCATTACGTGGCTATGCTGGAAGGACGTGCTCCCATAAATGTTACCAGGAGCACTGGGCGGCGAAGGTGCCAGTGCAGGAGCGATAGAGCTCTTCTGCACAGCGCTCTTGGGACTCTAGAAGCAGATCTGTTGGGTGAAACCAGCAAAGGCCGTGTTTTGCTTTTAGCTACTCTTATTCAATGTGAATCAAAAGCTGCTTGTAAGCATTAATCCCTTTTCAAAAGAATAATGCTATTACATAAAGATTTTTTCCAGGGTAAGGTTCAGGTACAGTACTCTATTCTCTAGCTGAAATAAAGTTAAATACAAGTATTGCTGTCTAAAAATAATAGACCTTTTTTTCTGTCTTCACATCAATAAGGAGATCTATTTAACTTGATATTTCAGTTTATTTTTTCTTTCATTTCATACTTTGTAGATAATATAGCTGTATGTCTAGCAAATTTCAGGAAGCAGATTTTAGCTGTTAAGTGGCTCTAAAGGCATGTAAATGATGCAGACAAAACCTCAGAATCTGACCTATCCACATTTTTGTAATATGCAGTGAGTTACAACTAATACATAGCATATATATGTGTTTTGTGCTGCATGGAAAGGCTGTCTTAAAATTGTTGTTATTATAGTCTAGCACAAATCAACCAACCGTTCTTCTGGACAGCTTATACTGTGGTCATTAAGAGAATATTAATTTCCAGAATGATAGGCTTGGGATTTTTCTAGTCTCATTCTGGTAGCATGACTTATGTAAAAGAATTTCCATCTTCATGCACCTATGTGTGCAGGCATGAGTGCAGCCTCGAGGATCATGATGTTCCCTGAGTAATTATTACAATTAAATCAGAATAGAAATGAATGATTCCAGAAAGGCATCTGTGCTTCCTTCTATAGTGCAAGCGGTGTATCTTAGTGATATCGCTAAACCTCGTTACAGAATAATGCAATTCATTCTTTGGTTTGCAGAAATGTGTAATTGATAGACATGCTCTTATATCTGAACTTAGGTAAAACCGTTAGCATACTACACTTGCCAAATAGTTTCATTTTGCATACTTGAAGCCACAGTAAATTAAAGCTGCTATTTCAAAACCTGTAATAACTTTGGTAAGCATACAGTTGTAGGGCTGAGGAATTAATTAAATATAGTACACTGAAAGGAAAAATAAATCTATGCTGGGTTTTGTTGCCTTTAAAAAAAAAAACCAAAAACAACTTTCATACACTCATGACTACCACCATTGTTTTTTAGAACAAGTAATCATCAAAACAGTGCATGTACAAAATTAAAAGACAAGAACTAGCAGTAAGACCCCCTTAAGTGCTGAACCCTTTCTTGCAGCTGCAAAAGTTACAGCACCAGAATCCAAATTCATGCCTGTTGCTGGAGTCATCCTTGCTCCCTTGTTTCCTGACTTTAATGTGATAGTTCCCAACAAGATGGGGCAAAACATTGTGAAGTTATTTCCATTGAAGGGGTGGATCTGTAGAAAACCACAGATTGGAGTAGATGTCTCAATTCCTGCCAGGAATTTTGGGCTCCATAGTCTTCCACCTTGCTTTGTTATTAGTCTGTCATATTTCTTCCCACATTTGCAAGGTCTCTCCCCAACAATGTTAAGATTTGCACAGACCCTACTGTAAATAAAAGAATCACTAAGATATTTTTTGAGTCTTACCCACCTTCAAATAGCCAAATACTAATCAACAGGCCGAGCAACAAATCACTGTTAATTTTTCAACCCCTTCTCTTGACCTAGCCTCTTATTATCCAGCATGTAGAGAACAGGGTCTGGACCATAAAAAAACATATAGTAGGCATATTTCAACTGAGAAATGCCAATGATTCTTGTTTAGTGCAGAAACAAATCTTCCTTCTGTACAGACACACTTGCTTTGACAGCACCAACCTGGATTAATATTAGGACACTGAAAAGAATAAGCCCACATATCAAAAAAGATCTTCAATTCTTTTAAAAAATATATAGCTGAAAATGGCAATTTATTTCTCTCAAGTTTAAAAGTTCATGCATTTTAAATTTATTTTGGCTAATTTTGTATATAAAACAAAAAAAGGACAGAATGACCTTTTTGACTGTCAGGTATAAAGATCATTATGTTCAGAAATCATTATTGATTTCTACCAGCAGTTATTTCTTGGTTTTTGGTTTTTTTTTTTAATGCTTAGTCAAAGAGCCTCATGTCCTCCCTCTGTTGAAATGTAGGAGAGTTTTGGTTATAGACTTCAGCAGCAGCAGGACCAGACCCTTCATTATTGATGCTTTCTTCAGGCATTCAGAAAGAAAAATGTTTGAAATGTTCAGATTCTGTTGGAGATACAACCTTTTCCAAAAGTTTGTCTTTATAGTAAGTATTAACCTGATTTCTGCCCCTGCTCCTGCAAGGGCTTGAAGTGTTGCTAGTGGCTTGGTGAAGGGCCTTCACCAAAGGCCCTCTGCTATGAGGGCTTGAAAACACCTTGTGCTCAGTGATGGGAAGTGCTGGAGGAGGGTGACTTCAGTAAACAGGAGAAACCTTGTGGAAGGTTGATTCTCCGTTCGGAGGTAAACCTGCTCCCTCTCCTGTAACCCAACCAGGAGCTGAGGCAACTTCTTTCAAGGGCACAGGCTTCTCAGCAGACCTTGACAGACCACTTAACATTTTATTCCACCATGTTAAAAGGAGCATATCCTGATGCAGCACAGGCAGAAAGAAACTTTATTTTTACAGTTTCCATGCTGCTTCTCGACTTTTTTTAACATCTCTATATGTTATATCATGATAGCAGTGAATAATTTAGCTTGAAACCCAGACTTACCCACCGTATCAGCAGAAGTGGAAATTACACCCTCTCTGATGTTATGTGAAACTCCTGAAAATCTGAATGTGTTTGCCCGTAGAAATCATCTCATATGAGGTCAGTAACCTCCTTGTGTAAATTCAGTGTCCCAGTCTGTTTTAGTTGCTAGTCCCAGTATATTCAACAATGTCTTAATTTCCATCATGGGCCAGCAAAGCTATCAAAAAAAGACTGGAAAATTTGGGAGTTTTCTTCAAATTAAGTACTCCGATAATCAGTCTGTGAAGGTGTTTTCTCGACTTAAAGTGTTAAAGTTTGAATTCATATTGACTTTGCTAAATACTTCATTTCTTTTCGTTTCGTAAGTGTGTGTGTGTGTATATATATATATATGTGCAGGTGTGGTGTGTATCAGCAGACAGCTCTAGCTAAAGTGGTAACAGCACTTGGTGCCAACAGCTTTAAGAAGTGATTCATCAGCTGAGCAGGGAGATTTTCAAGCAAGAGGGTTCTTTCAAAATCATCTCTCCAGATCCAAGAAACTAGAGTTCCTCCTGCTGGCTCCTGTCCTCATAGTGAGGATGAACTGTCACCTAGAACAAAGCAGTCTGAGTATAAAGTACATAGGAGTGGAATACTAATGCTACTCTCATCTTGGAAATAGTATATGAATAGAAGTGGTTTAGATGCCCAAAATGACGTTATGTAAACGTACCACACTGGGTTTGTGAACCATTTGACGGATATCTTCTTATACATACTTTGTGTCACTAGGGGAGTTATTTTCACAACACCTAACATACTAGCTGTAGTGTCACAGATATGGAAAT